>JAYJMB010000810.1:0-17529 GCA_036873735.1 Pouteria campechiana | reverse complement strand
TGACGGCCCCGTGTGAGCGGGACAAAACCGTGCGGCCTGTGGCCAAAGCGGACAATAGTGCACCTGGAGCCCGGGTTATTATAGTTGGTATCAGAGCCGACTCCCAACAGTCTGTGGGGGAGTATGATGTGGAATAAGTAAATTTCTGGCAAATTTTGGTTAAAATTAAATTTAATTGAGAAATAAGTAATGAAATTATGCAAAGATTATATTTTGAAAATCCAAGATTAGTGCATGTGTATAGAATTAAGTGGGAGCATGGACTATCAACATAAAAAAATATAAAATCCCATTGAAATACTCATCCCCATCCTCTCCCAACATGAAAGCCCAATGTGAGTTCTTTCCCCCATCATCCCAATTTTCTATTTTGATAGATTTTGCTTCAAGTGATCATTAGCAAATGACAATTCAATGATTAGCGGCCCTTAGCTTCAAATTTCTTGTGGAATAAAGAGATGGAAGCCACCAAATCTCAATTTCCTATTGTTGATTAGTGGGACCCACCACAAAAACTTGGAGATTAAGGTAAGAGCTTAATTTAATTTGCATGTTGAAGATGTTTAGGGACAAATTCTATGTAAAACCATGTAGAAAATTGATGAAAATTCAAACCCTAATTTAATGGGGTTGCTGGAATTTTAATGAGAATAAAAGGAGGCTGTAATTAATTTGACTAATCCTAGATTAATAATTGATTTATTTCAGCTATGGTTCAGTAATAAACAACATGAAAACAAGCTATAGAAATAGTAGTTTACGGGAGATTGTACCTTGCTGTCCATGTTGATTAGGGGCCAAAAAATTTAGAATGAGTGTAAGATAATTAGGCCAAATTCTAAAGGATTAAACATGATTTAATTACTATCATAATATGATAGCAATTGAGCTTAAATAGTTAATGCATCTAAGGTAAATTAAATAGGCAGTTAGGTGATGATTTTATTGTATTTTGGAATGCAATTTAATGCAAAAATTGCATTGAATAAGCTGTGAATTTGTGGGATACCATTAAAGGGTGTATATGGGAGCTTAAGGGAAGTGCAAATTAGTTAGAACCATAAGATAAACAAGTGTTTTTCTTAAATTCAATTTGGAGCATTGAATTGATTGCAAATTGGGCAATTATTGTATGAACTTTTTGGTACATGAGTCATATTGTTTGAAGCATGAATTATAAACCCCATGTAATCATGAATAATGTATTGCATTAGCATGAATTAATTGCAATATATAAAATATGAACAATCAGATGGAAAATGCTAAATTTGTATGAATAGTGCACTGACAGAAAACCTTACCAAGTACTCCTCTTGAGGTTGATTAAAAGCTACTTTAGTGATGTTATTTTGAAAAATTAAAATAATAAAGTTAAAATAGATATAACTAAATACTAGAATACCAAAGGTCATGAACATATTCCACCATTTAAACCCTCAAGTAAATCTAAACATTAAATACACTAAAAATGAGATGCTGATAGCGTGCCACCCTTTTAAACTTTTATTTTATTTTAAATTTTATCATTTTGAATTATTTTAAGCTTAAAATTTAACAAAAATTATATTATATTAGGTTGAATTAACAACAATATTTTGAGTTGCAACAGAGATGTAGAATCTTGTCTAACATTTTTTATCTATATTTTCATATTTTATTTTTTAGGTTACTCAATTTACATTCTTTTGACCTGAAATTTGGATCAAATATTTTTCCTATTTTTAATAATTTAGAAAAAAAATTTTAGGTCAAGAGAAGATTTATAAACTAGAAAATAAGAATTCTATTTTGAAATTTGTGTATATGTATTTTATGCCCCCGATAGTGCCAGTAAATTTTGGTTTGGCACCTAGTTTTTATGGAGCCTAGTGTGGCTCATATATGTATTTTATGATGGTTGTGGGACCAAACTATATCGGCCATGTGGCAAGGAGTGGCCTGGTTGGCCAGGGGGTGGTTACGTGGGTAGCCGGCGTGATCGATCGTTGTTATTGGCCTGGATGACTTGATTGCTGTGATTTGCCTGAGTAGCTTATGTAGGCATATTTATGGAGAACTGATACTCTTGTGAGGCAATGAGGGTGGGGTGCCACCGGATATAGTAGTGTAGCTGTGTTGGCCTAGCAGACTTCTAGCCGAGTGTGCCGGGATAGACCTAACGTGCTGAAGAGTGAAAGGGTAGTGTTCTAATTTGTGTTCCTCCCAGGAAGGAGTGTGTGAATTGTAGTGGAGCAGTGTACTGGTATAAGAGATGGTCATGTAATATAGATTGGCAGATAAAAAGGGTAGTATGACGTTTTGGTATTTGAGCCAATATTGACTGGTTAACTATATATACGATATCATTAGGAGTATGTGTATGAAATATTTAATGAAATATTAACATTAAAATCTTAATGAATCTGGCCACTAATTGACTATGACATCCTGCATATGGCATGGCATGTTTTGCCTATTTACATTAATGTTTACTGCTTTATTTGTTGTTGTTTATTACATTATTTATAATCATGGTTTTCCACTTACCTGCTTACTGAGTTTTTGCCTAGACTCACACTTTTATTTAATTTTTTAGTTGACAGGTCAGCTAACAGAGCTCAACGTTGGGTCTCGTGATGGGGCTAGGCCTTAACACCATTAGAGGCTTTACTAATTTTCATGATGTATAATGATGTATATTATTGGATGGATTTTGGATGTATATCAGACATTTAACATTATTTAATTGTATAAAATGTCATTTTATAGTGTGAATGTATGTGATTTGACAGCTAGGGTACAGTGTACCTCGATCTTTGTCTGTGGTTGTTGTGGCGATGTCTATTGTGGAGGCGAAACTTATATATTATGTGTAGGAAATGGTAGGGCCTAGAGTTGGCCATATTATATTTGCATATTTAAAGGTATTTATTATGTAATTATTATGGTTTAGCATATTGTATATAGGACAATGGTGGTAAACTAGGGAAGACTCTACAAAATTTTCTCTAAATTTACCACTAGCGATCTTCCAGGAGGAGGGGCATTACAAGTGTTATCAGAGCTGGTTCACCAAGAGGGGTATGGATGTAAATATGGCTATCAAATCAATGAATAATGACATGCTTAGGCTGCATTAGCGCATTTTAGAAACATGGGGGAGCATTAGTTTAGTAAGTAAACATGAACCTTTCATTTTAAGCAATCAAATTTGAGCAAGTATGACTATGTAAATTTATGACTTAAAAATTCTATGTTACACAGATAAATGACTCCAAATTGTGATATTATGCAGAAATGGCACCAAAAAGGCTAGTGGACAAGGGCAAGGTGCCTATGATGGAGGAGGACCTACCAAGGCAAACCACTTGAGCTTGATCCTCGGGAGTTGAATTAGAGAGGATCAAAGAGATGAGAGTTAGCTAGTTAGAGGCATAGGCTGAGACTAGCCTCAAATGAGGCAGAAGAAGAGGTGATCTTCGAGCCTAAGGTGAGGTGGCAGCCAAAGACAGCAGAGGAGCTGGTGAGTGTTATTCCACCAACATCGGGAGTCAGGCCAGAATTTGCTACTATGATGGCTATGGTGGCTAGCCTCACCCAGACAGTGTAAGATTTTATATAGTCATAGAGGAGGCAACTAGAAGATCAGGTTCATATTGCTCGACTTTCGGGGAGGCCGACCCATACACCCGGACTGACAGTGGAGGCGGTTCAGACTTTGTAGGCTCAGTCTAGCCTAAGATTGAACATGAAAGCCTTCCACAACATAAAGCCTCTAGTATTTAGAGGTCAAAATGATTACAGAATAATGGATGATAGGATCTCTTATATGGAGAAGGTTTTCACATACATGCAGTGCCCTTAGGAACATAAGGGGTTGTATGCCACCTACCAACTAGAGGGCAAGGCTGAACACTAGTGGAAGATAGAGAAGGTGATTCTACCAACCGCGAGAGCCAATCTGACATGGGAGGAGTTTAGAGATAGACTCTTTCATCATTATGTACTAGCTAGTGAGAGGGTGAAATAGATGATAGAATTTATGACACTAGTGTAGGGAAGGAGGTCAGTAGCAGAAGATGATGAGTAGTTCTACTCCTTAGCCCGATTTGTACCATGGGCTCAAGTGGACTTTGCAGAGATAGCTCAAAAATTCCAGGAGGGTCTACGATGGAGCACTAGGCAGAATGTGGCCCTCTTCATGTGTCCTAGATATGAGGATATTTTAGACTAGGCCTGAATAGCTAAGAGAGAGGAAGAAAAGCGCCAAAAATTTCAAGAAAGGTGGCGCGCTCAAACAAGTGACTCAGGGCAGAAGAAGAAGTCCCATACTGAGCTGAGTATTGGTATCACCTTAGAGACAACTTGTCACAGTTGTGGCCAGCTTGAACATCTACGGACACAGTGCTCAGTATTGAAGAGAGAAGGAAGGAAGCCTACTAGGCAGAACCCTACTCAGTCTAGAGAGCAGAGCCAGATAGGTAACCAGCCATGGGGAGCATAGCAGAGGAGACCGATTGTTTGCCATTAGTGTGGCGAGCCAGGCCACGTTAGACAGCATTGTCCCACTCTTCAGAGGAAGAGTGAAAGTGTTGCTTGTAGGGCGCCTCCCCAGCCTAAGCATGGTTGCCCACAGATGAGAGGTCAAGGTCGTGGGATATATGTACCACTAGGGCGGCAGTTTGCAAAGCAAAGACCCCAGACTATGGCAGTTGTACAGGCTACCACAGTGCAAGAGGTGCAGGCAATGGATCATGCGGTTATAGGTAATCTCTTCATCTATAACTATATAACATATGTCTTATTTGATCTGGGTGCTTTGTAGTCTTTTGTATCAGTTGCATTTGTTCATAGAGTTGGCTTGTCTACATATCCTATGCATCAATTGGTAAAGGTCTCCACACCACTGAAGGTAGTTAGCACGGTCTTAGAAAAATGTTATGACATTCCCTTGGTAATTGAAACTAGTTGTTTCTATATTGATATGATAGAATTAAATATGGAAGGATTAGATATTATATTGGGGATGGATTGGCTAGCTAAGCATGAAGACAAGATAGATTGCAAGACCAAGCAGATGATCTTGAAGACTTTTGATGAGATAAGTATCACTTTTTGAAGTTCATCTACAAGAGAAGCTCCTAAGCTGATTTCTGCTATGAGAGCTCTCAGTTTAGTATGAAAGGGGCATGGAGCTTATTTGATTTTTGCAGTAGATGTGCACTCTGAGCACAAATCAGTAGAGGATATCCCAATTGTGAGAGACTTTCCTGATGTGTTTCCATGAAAGCCATCTGGATTACCTCCTAAGCAGGAAGTTGAGCTAACATTGACCTCCAGCCTGGGACAGAGCCCATATCTAGAGCACCATATAGAATGATACCAATGGAATTGGCAGAATTGAAGGTGCAGTTGCAAGAGTTGATGGATAAGGGATTTATCCACCATAATGTGTCACCTTGGGGTGCTCCCATCCTGTTTGTGAAAAAGAAGGACGGTAATCTATGCCTATGTATCAACTACAGAGAGCTAAACAAGGTGACCATCAAGAATAAGTATCTATTGCCTCGCATAGATGATCTGCTTGATTAGTTGCAAGGGGCTACTATATTCTTGAAGATTGATCTTTAGTCAGGCTATCATCATGTGAGAATCAAGCCGATGGATGTGCCAAAGACTGCATTTAAAATTCGGTATGGGCACTACGAGTTTCTAGTAATGCCATTCAAGTTGACCAATGCTCCAACAGTCTTCATGGATCTCATGAGCAAGGTTCAGGCCATATTTAGATCACTTTGTGATCATATTTATCGACAACATCCTGATTTATTCCAAAAGCAAAGAAGATCATGAAACTCACTTGAGACTGGCATTGCAGCGTTTGAGAGAAGAAAAGTGTATGACAAGTTGAAGAAATGCACCTTCTAGATGAACAATGTAGCCTTTATAGGGCATACCATATCAGGAGATGGTATTTCTATGGACCCACATAAGATAGAAGTTGTGGTGAACAGGCCCCAACCAACTACAATGACAGATGTTCACAGTTTTCTGGGATTGGCAGGTTACTACAACCAGTTTTTTGAGAGATTCTCCACTATTGTCGTGCTCCTTACATAGTTGACTTGTAAGAGCATTCAGTTCAATTAGAATGAGCAATGTGAAGCAACATTCCGAGAATTAAAGAGGAAGCTAGTGGAGGCTCTAGTTCTTAAGGTCCTTATGGGATGGGGTGGCTCTATGGTATACAGTGATGCATCCAAGCATGGATTAGGGTGTGTATTGATGTAAGACAAAAATGTTATTGCTTATGCTTCATCTCAATTGAAGCTGCATGAGCGTAATTATCCCACCCATGATCTGGAGTTAGCAACAATGATAGTCACCTTAGATATGGAGACATTACCTCTATGGTGAAAAATGTGACATATACACAGATCATAAGAGCTTGAAATACATTTTCACCGAAAAAGAACTAAATATGAGATAGAGGCAATGACTTGAGCTGCTAGAAGATTATAATTTGAATATCCATTATCATCTAGGCAAGACAAACATTATAGCAGATGCACTGAGTAGGAAATTGGGCAGTAGCTATTAGTATTATGCGTATGTTTTGATTACAACACAACTATTTTAGATTTGATATATGCTAATGAGGTTGATAATTTAGAAAGCTTGAAATATAGTCAAGTATGCTTAAAGAGTATGTATTTTAATTGAGTAATCATTATGCAAGCATATTTGTAAGTTATCAGAAAATGAAGAAAATCACTATGATATACATTGCAATTAACTTGGCTTATCATATTATGCTACATTGGATCATATTTATAATTGTAAAGATAAAATTATATGCCTTAGAGTTTCATTTCTATATTCTAAAGAATGTAAGCTTGAAAGAGTTTGTCTAAATATAAAAACATGATTCAAATTTTTTATTCATGTTTCTAAACTTATGTAAATTATATGTGGACAAATGTATTTCAACTTTTAATGAAAAATGTCAAAGTTTCAAAAAGTGGTAGAATGCAAAAACTCAAGTGGAGGATGACAGCCGCTTGGCACAGCCGCCTGCCATACCACCTGCCAATGGACAGATGAATGACTCAAGACCAAAGCCTAGAAAGCAAACCGCCTATCACGTCCCTAACCTCCTGTGCTCATCGCCTAGAAGCACAGTCGGTAGGGCAGCCACTTGCCATACCACCTACCAGGAGATAGTAAGGTGCACTTGAAAGAAAAGCTAGAAATTGACTATAGTTGCATGGCCCAGCCACCTGCCATGCTGCCTGGCGCATAGTCGCTTGGACCAAGCGCCTGCCATATCACCTGGCGACCCCCAATGGTCAGAAATTAGAACATTGCTCCATCAAATCAACTCCAATGGCCATGTTTTTGAAAGATCTATTTAAGGGGAAATGGAGGGACGTTTCTTAGTTGTTGCATTCATTTTGAATATCTTTTAGAGCTTTAATCTTTTCATTCTCAAGCAACCAAAGGCCAAGAGCTTAAACCTTCTTCAAACTCACATAAGAGCTTTCAACTTCATAATATTCATTCAAGGCCTTCTTTTACAACACAAAGGGATGATTCTCAACACTAAAAAGAGCTACTTAAGTCATTTCTTCCTAGTGCTCAACAAGAAGCACATTTAAAGTGTAATTTTCTCTTTCTTTTATTTGTGTATTTCTTGAGTTGTTAGAAACCATCCAAGAAGAGTGAGTCAATTGTTGGAGAGATTTTTCTCATAATCGATTGCTAAGTTTATGCCCCCTAGAGCTAGAATCTAGAAGAGTACGAGGAGCACTTGTGTAATTCCATTATAAAGAGTAGTGGAACCCAAGGCACAGAGATGAGTGTTCTTGGAAGAGTGGAGTAGGGAAGGTTGCCTGAACCACTATAAAAGTTATTGTGTGCTATTCATGTGTGATTGCTTTACTTTCTTGCATTTAACTACTTTATTTCTTATTTCACTATAACTTGGACACAAGCACAAAAAGGAAGAAAAGTAATCAAACTAGGAGTTAAGCAAGAAATTTTTATATAAGCCAAGCTTACAGGACCCAACAAGTGGTATCAGAGCAAGCTATAAGTCTACTTGTAGAGATCTAAAATAGCAAACCCATCACCATCCTCTACTCATGTTTTTGCCGAGGGGCAATCTTCTACCTGGCCACCCCTACTCGATGAATCAAACTTTGCATATGGAAATTAAGGATGAAACAATTCATTTTGGCTAGTGACATGGATTCTTGGAAAGCCATAAAAGTAGGAATCATCCTTCCTACAACTGAGATTGAAGCTTGGAGCAAAGAAGAAATAATAAATATTCAAAACAATACTAAACTAATGAGCTTGTTATTTTTTGCCTTATCTGCAAGTGAGTTTGATAGAGTTTCATCTGTACTACTGCCAATGATATCTAGAAGAAACTGGTATCAATCTATGAAGGTTCTTCCCAAGTCAAGGGGACTAGGAGGAACACACTTATAGGAGAATTAGGAAAATTTTTGGATGATAGAAGTAGAAAGTATTTCAGAAATGTATGCACATTTTTCAAAAATCACTAGTGGTCTCAAAGGATTAAAGAGAGAAATTTCTAATTCTAAACAAGTTATGAAGATCTTGAGAGCATTGCCAGAGTGCTAGAATCAAAAGATCAAAGCAATTGAGGAAGCAAAGGACTTAAACGTACTCAAAGTCGATGACCTTATCAACTCCCTGATGTATCATGAGTTGATCAAAAATAAAAGAGACGAACTTATCAAGCAAAGGAAATGATGGTTCTTAAAGCAACAGAGGAAAGCAACAGTGAGTCAAATTCACAAATTGAAGATGAAGTTGTTATGCTTGCTTGGAATTTCAGGAAATTTGTAAGAAGTAATAGAGCCAACATTTCAAGAAAATAATTCAAACAAGAAGATAAGAAAAGAAGAGAAAGAAGAAGAAGCTTGCCTCAATGTTACAAGTGTGGTGGATTTGGACATATGTTTGTAATATGTTTGAATGAAGAAAAAGTTGACTTAAATGAGAAAGAAGATAAAAAAGAAAAACAAACTCAAAAACCATCGAAGAACCAAGCAAAGGGAATGTATGTAAATGATAAGGAGTCCTTAAGCACTAGCTCAAGTGGAGGAGATGACAAGGAAATGAGAAATCTAGCCAAAATTTGTTGCATGGCTCATATAGAAAATGACTCCACAAGCTATATTTCTACCAAAGATCAATGTACAAACAAATTGGAAACTGAGGTAAATTCTTACTATTCTTTTTCATCCAATTCTTCAAGCTCTACCAGTAGTTCTAGGAAATGCAATAAGCTTGATGACTTACAACAATCATACAATTCTCTCTTTAATAAATTTGAAACTTTTCAACAAAAATTCATCCAAAAGAAAAGGCATTTTGATGCTACTATCAAAGTAAATGCTATTGTTGCAGAGAAAAATCAATCTCTGCAAAAAGAAGTTGGTGACTTGAAAAAGGATATAGAAATATTAAATACTATGTTGAAAACGTTCTCCAATCTAGGAGAATCAATGACAAAATAGCACAAGAGGACTAGGGTGTAATCAATCAAGTTGTGAGGAATTACAAAAAATCGTAAAATTTTGTCGATGGACCAAGGGTATGAACCTTATTGAAGAAAGAAGGAACTATCATAATATTAGAAGGTTCATAAAACATCCATGGGTGAGAAAACCAATGGCATATCAAGCAACAAAAGAAACTCCTAGCAAGTGTTACTTTTGCAACAAAGAAGGACATAAATTGCATGATTGTTATGCTAAAAAGTTGAAACGAAGAGGTCCTAAACTGGAATGGAAATCTAAGAAAAGTGTACATTTATCACTAATATAAATGGACCCATTCTTTGGGTACTTAAGAGGTAAGTAGAATGTTCTTTGTTTATGATTGTAGCTAAGTCTTAAAGCCATAATGAGAACACTTGGATCATGGATAGTGGATGTTCAAGACACATGACTGGGAACAAAGGCCTCTTTAAGGAGTTGAAACTAATAAATGGGGGGACAATTGCATTTGGCAACAATGATAAAGGATTCATCAAGGGTATAGGTAAATCCTTGGTTTAAATAATGCATGCATAGAGGATATATTATATGTTGATAGTCTCAAACATAACCTACTTAGCATTAGCCAATTATGTAATATATTAGATGTTGATAATAGCTTAATGTTTAGTGGAAAAAGGCATCAAATGTATATCTAGTCCATCTAGATGAAATTTTAGGAAAATGCCTAATTACTTTGAATGATGACCCATGGTTGTCGCATAAAAGAATTGGACATAATAATGTGTCAAATATCAAATCTCTATGGAAGAAAAATGAATCATTTTTCATATTCTCTACTTTTTCAAAGCTTGTTCAAAATGAGAAGCAGCTCTCAATTGTCTCAATTTGAAGTAACCATGGTGGTGAATTTGAAAGCAGAAAGTTTATTAATTATTGTGAAGAAAAAGGAATTCACCATAGCTTCTCATCTCCTAGAACTCCATAATAAAATGGAGTAGTAGAAAGAAAGAATAGGACAATATAAGAAATGGCAAGAACTATATTAAATGAGAGCAAATTGTCTAAGAGATTTCAGGGAGAAGTAGTTAAGATAGCTTGCCATGTACTAAACAAAGTTACCATTAGAGCAATTCTACGAAAAACTCCTTATGAGCTTTGGAAAGGAAGAAAACCAAACATTTCATATTTTCATTCCTTTGGGTGTTTATGTTATATATTGAATAATGGTAAGGACAATCTTGAAAAGTTTGATCCAAAGAGCGATGAGGCTACATTTCTTGGCTACTCTTCTAACAGTAGAGCTTTTAGAGTTTTTAATATAAAGACTCAAGTTGTAGAAGAATCTTTACATGTAATTTTTATGAGATTGGATTAATCCTGGGAAAGGAGACTGATAGTGATGCAGATGAAGTCATAAAAAGGAAGAAAAGGCTACAACTGGAAGTAAGGGGGAGAAGGAACTTCAATGCAAAATGATTATCAAAATTCAGAAGCTGAAAAAGAGGTAAGTGAAGGTAATGTTCCTTATCAACACCCCACCAATTTAAAATTCATATCTACTCATCCTAAAGATTAAGTCATAGGTGACATATATGATGAGGTTAAGATAAGAAAATCCATGCAAAATATTTGTGGACACTTTGCATTTATTTCAAACATAGAACCCACTTGCACTAATCAAGATCTTGATGATGAAAATTGGATAGTTGCAATGCAAGAAGAGCTAAATCAGTTTGAAAGAAATGAAGTTTGGGAATTAGTTCCAAGACCGAAGCATGTGGAAGTGATTGGAACCGAATGAGTTTTTAGAAATAAATTGGATGAAAGTGGACTTGTTGTTAGAAATAAGGTAAGATTAGTTGCTAAAGGGTATTCCCAGGAAGAGGGAGTTGAATTTGAGGAATCCCATACCCCTGTAGCAAGATTAGAAGCCATAAAGATGTTACTCGCATTTGCATCCTATAAGAATTTTAAGCTATTTCAAATGGATGTGAAAAATGCTATCCTTAATGGATATCTAAATGAGGAGGTATATGTAAAATAACCTCTTGGTTTTGAGTTTGATGATTAACCACACCATGTTTATAAACTTACTAAAGCACTATTCAAGAGCTTGGTATGAAAGATTAAGTAAGTTTCTTGATGATTATCAGTTCAAAAGAGGAAAAGTTGTACTACATTATTCATCAAGAATATTGGCATGAATATCTTGATAGTTCAAATTTATGTAAATGACATTATTTTCGGTGCTACTAATGAAGTTCTTTGCTAAGATTTTTCTAGAATTATGCAGGCTGAATTTGAAATGAGCATGATTGGTAAGCTAAATTAATTCCTTGGATTGCAAATTAAACAAAAAGATGATGGAAACTACATTTGTTAATCCAAGTATACAAGAGACATGCTCAAAAAGTTCAAGATGGAAGAGGTGAAGACTGCAAATACTCCAATGAGCAACTCAACAAGATTAGATAAAGATGAGAAGGGTAAACTTGTTGATCAAAAATTGTATCATAGTATGATCGGTTCCTTGCTATACTTAATCACATCTAGGCCTGATATCTTATTTAGCGTATGTTTATGTGCTAGATTTTAGTCTAGCCCAAGAGAGTCATACTTAGCTGCAGTAAAATGCATTTTTAAGTATCTAGTTGATACATTAAGTCTAGGGCTATATTATCCAAAAGGTTCTGGTTTTGAATTAATTGGATATTTAGATGCTAACTTTGGAGGATACAAAGTTGACAGGAGAAGCACTAGTGGAACATGTCAATTTCTAGGAAAAAGCTTAGTTTCATGGTTTTCTAGAAAATAAACTAGTGTTGCTCTCTCTACTGCAGAAGCTGAATATATGCAGTAAGAAGTTGTTGTGCACAATTACTTTGGATGAAACAATAACTTCTAGATTATGGTCTGCAATATAAGAATATTCCTATAAGGCGTGATAATACAACTGCTATATGTTTAACAAAAAATTCTATTTTACACTCTCGCACAAAGCATATTGAAATTAGGCATCATTTTATAAGAAATCATGTAGAAAATCATGATATTTGCTTAGAGTATGTGCCTATCAATGCTCAACTTGCAGAATTTTCACAAAACCATTATCACCAGGAAGTTTTTACACCATTAGAAGAGAATTGAGAATGATTGAGATCATTATATAAGCCTTATATGGTTATGCATTACCTTGATAATTTCTCTCCTAATAATCAGTTTTCAATGAAGGTTTACCTAATGTTCAAATGCTTCCCTGGTTAAATATTGAAATTTCTTTTTGCTGCTGACAAAAAGGGGGAGAAAATATAGAAAGACTTGTTTGGAAGAAAGGAAGCTTGTCATGACTTGCATCTAAAGATTAGTAACATCAAATATGTCATGATCTTTCTTTATGTTAAAATGTCAAACTCCATAGGATTGCATATTTCAATTAGATAAGGGGAGTTTGCAATTGCAAATGGATCATTAGCATATTCTTTAAACAACTTAAGTCTTTAAGTTTTATCATCATAAAAAAGGGGGAGATTATTAGTATTATGTGTATGATTTTGATTACAACAAAATTTATTTTAGACTTGATATATGCTAATGATGTTGATAATTTAGAAGCCTTAAATGTAGTCAAGTATGCTTGAAGAGTATGCATTTTAACTGAGTAATCATTATGCAAGCATATTTGCAAGTTATCAAAAAATGAAGAAAATCACTATGATCTATATTGCAAATAAATTAACTTATCATATTGTGCTACATTGGATCATATTTGTAATTGTTAAGATAAAATTATGTGCCTCAGAGTTTCATTTCTATATTCTAAAGAATGTAAGCTTGAAAGAGTTTGTCTAAATACAAAAACATGATTCAAATTTTATATCCATGTTTCTAAACTTATGACAACTAAAGTGGAGGATGACAACCGCTTAGAAACTTTTAATGAAAAATATCAAAGTTTCAAAAAGTAGCGGAATGCAAAAACTCAAGTGGAGGATGACAACCGCTTGGCACAGCTGCTTGCCATACCGCCTGCTAATGGATAGACAGATGACTTAAAATCAAAGCCTAGGAAGCAAACCGCCTGTCATGTCCCTAGCCACCTATGCCTACCGCCTAGAAGCACAGCCAGTATGGTAGCCACCTACCGTACCGCATGCTTGGAGATAGTAAGTTAAACTTGAAAGAAAAGCCAGAAATCAATAGTAGCTGCCTGCCATATTGCCTGGCACATAGCCGCTTGGACCAAGCGCCTGCCATACCTCCTGGTAACCCCCAATGGTTGAAAATTTGAATGTTGCTCCATCAAATCAACTCGAACAGCCATGTTTTTCAAAGATCTATTTAAGGGAAAATGGAGGGATGTTTCTAAGTAGTTTTTGCATTCATTTTGAAGATCTTTTTGTGGTTTAATCTTTTCATTCTCAAGCAAACAAAGGCCAAGAGCTTAAACCTTCTTCAAACTTACACAAGAGCTTTCAACATTACAATATTCATTCAAGGCCTTCTTCTACAATACAAAGGGAGGATTGTTAACACCGAAAAGAGCTACTCAAATCATTTCTTCCCAGCACTCAACAAGAAGCATGTTCAAAGTGTAATTCTCTCTTTCTTTCATTTATGTATTTCTTAAGTTGTTAGAAACCATCCAAGAAGAGCAAGTCAATTATTGGAGAGATTGTTCTCATAATCAATCGTTAAGTTTATACCCCCTTGAGCTGGAATCAAGAAGAGTAAGTTGATTGTTGGAGAGATTGTTCTCATAATTGATTACTAAGTTTATGACCCATAGAGCTGGAATCTAGAAGAGTGTGAAGAGCATTTGTGTAATTCTAATATAGAGAGATAGTAGAACCTAAGGTACAAAGAGGAGTGTTCTTGGAAGAGTGGAGTAGGGAAGGTTGTCCGAACCACTATAAAAATTATTGTGCGCTATTCATGTGTGATTGCTTTAATTTCTTGCACTTAACTACTTTATTGCTTATTTCGTTATAACTCACACACAAGCACAAAAAGGAGGAAAAGTAATCAAACAAGGGGTTAAGCAGGAAATTTTTATAAACCCAATTCACCCCTCCCCTTTTGGGTTAAGCCAAGCTTATGAGACCTAACAGTAGCATGGCATGTCTGCTTACACAAAGGAATGAGCTATTTGAAGAGATGAGGTAGATGGAGTTGTATGTGGGAATGAGAGGGCTAGTGGCACAATTATGTCAATTATCAATTCAGCCCACCTTGTTGGATGAGATTTGGACTACCCAAATGGAGACTACAGATGAGAAATTTCAGAAATTGAGTTAGAAAGCTCAAAGCAGTGGACTACCTAATCATATCATTGGTGCTGATGGTATCCTAAGCTATCAAAACCAACTTGCGTTGCCTAGAGGTTTTTCTGTGATACAAAAAGTGCTAGAGGAGGCACACTATTTACCTTATATCATCCACCCAGGCAGTGCCAAAATGTATCATGACCTGAGGTCATAGTATTGGTGGCATGGCATGAAAAAATGATGTGGCTCAATATGTGGTAATGTGTCTAGTATGCTAGAGGGTGAAGGCAAAACACTAGAGGCCTGGTCGGTTATTATAGCCAATTGAGATCCCAGAGTGGAAGTGGACAGATATGACAATGGATTTTATTATAGGTATTCCCAAGACTATAGTTGGTTATAATAGTATCTGGGTTATAGTGGCTAGGTTAACTAAGGTAGCTCACTTTATTCCAGTTCACACTACTTACACTGCTGAGAACTATACATGGATTTATCAAAAGGAGATAGTGAGACTACATGGTGCACCCAAGGTCATCATTTTTGATCGTGGATCAGTGTTTCATCTAAGTTCTGAATAGCTCTACATAAGGTTATGCATACACATCTGGATTTCAATAGTAAATATCACCCCCAGACCAATGGGCAGACTGAGAGGGTGAACTAGTAGATAGAGGACATGTTGAGAGCTTGCTTCCTCTAATGGGGCAAAACTTGGAGCTAGTATCTTACTTTGGTAGAGTTTGACTATAATAATGACTATCACTCCAGCATTGGCATGGCTTCTTTTAAAGCATTGTATGGGCATAAGTGTCAATCACTCTCATACTTGTCAGAAGTGGAGGAGACTGCTATTGTAGGGCCATAGCTGATTGCAGATACAGTTAAAAAAGTAGCCTAGATCAAGGAGAAGATCCAGGTTGCCCAATCTCGCCAAAAGAGTTATACAGATACATGTCAGCAGGACCTAGAGTTTCAAGTGGGAGATCGAGTCTTTCTTAAAGTGTCACCTATGAGAGGTGTGGTGCAATTTGGCAAGCTAAGCCCTAGATATATCAGGCCATATGAGATATTAGAACGGATTTGTAAGGTGGCTCATCATATTGCATTACCACCTTCATTGAGCGGGATCCACGATGTGTTTCATGTGTCATCACCATAGAGATATGAACTGGATCCTTCTCATGTATTGGCACCAAAAGAGGCACAGTTAAGTGAGAATCTACAATATATTGAGCAGCTAGTCCGTATCCTAGATAGGAGAGAGAAGAAATTAAGAAACAAAATAATTCCCTTGATTAAAGTGCAATGGAGTCGTCACTTAGAAGACAAAGCTACATGGGAACTCAAGGATATGATGCGGCCTAAGTATCCTCTTCTATTCGTTTAAGTTTTGAGGATGAAACATTTTATAAAGGGGGTGAAATGTAAGGCCCTAGAAATTTCAAAAATATAATTTTTACTATTATAAAGTTTCAGTAATTTTTTTGGTGCAGCATACTGTAAAATTAAAAATTTGAGAAATTTTATTATGATAAAATAGTAAAAATAGATGGAAAAAATTGGAAAAAATATATTAGTATGAGGATAACGAGGACATATATTAATCATGATTTACAGGTGAGGAAAAATCAAAAATTTATGTGGAAAGTTGAAAAATCAAGTTGCCGATAATTTTTGATAAATTTTGGTTAAAATCAAATTGAATTGAGAAATAAGTAATAAAATTATACAAAGATTATATTTAATGGATGGATAATTAATTTGGACATATAATTTATTAAATGAATGACCTACATGTGCCAAAGATGAGAAGTAGATGGGATTTTGAAAATCCAAGATGAGTGCAAGTGTATGGAATTAAGTGGGCGCACGTACTACCAACGTAAAAACAATATAAAATCCCATTGCAATACCTATCGCCATCCTCTCCCAACATGAAATCTTCTTTTTATGACCTCTTCAACACGAGTTCTTTCTCCATCATCCTAATTTTCTATTTTGATAGATTTTCCTTCAAGTGATCATTAGCAAATGATGATTCAAGTGATTAGTGGCCCCTAGCTTCAAATTTCTTGTGGAATAAAGAGATGAAAACCACCAAATCTCAATGCCCTATTGCTAATTAGTGGGACCCACCACAAAAAGTTGGAGATTAAGGTAAGAGCTTAATTTAATTTGCATGTTGAAGATGTTTAGGGACAAATTCCATGTAAAACCATGTAGAAAATTGATGAAAATTCAAACTCTAATTCAATGGGGTTGCTAGAATCTTAATGAGGATAAAAGGGGCTATAATTAAGGTGCCTAATCCTAGATTAATAATTGATTTATTTCAGCTATGGGTGATGCATTCATTGTATTTTGGAATGCAATTTAATGAAAAATTTACATTGGATAGGTTGTGATTTTGTGGAAGAATTAAAGAACCATTAAAGGGTGTATATGGGAGCTTAAGGGCAGTGCAAATTAGTTAGTATCATAAGATAAGCAAGTGTTTTTCTTAAGTTCAATTTGGTGCATTGACTTGATTGCAAATTGGGCAATTATTTTCTCAACTTTTTGGTGCATGAGTGTAACAACCCGGGGCTCCAGTGTACTATTGTCCGCTTTGGGCACACACCCGCACGATTTTGTCCAGCAGGCCCGTCATGTACACCCGCCCAAAACGGGGTACACCTTCACAACCAAGCCCTTCACACTTAACCCAGGACTCCCTCCCTCACCCAGGCGATGTGGGATGCCAC
>JAYJMB010000809.1:0-17529 GCA_036873735.1 Pouteria campechiana | reverse complement strand
CACACACACACACACACACACACACAAACACACACACACACACACACACACACAACTTTGGAACCCATCTTCATGTCTATCTGTTTTTGAATTCTCTCAAGCGCACATGAAACTTTAAGAACCCATCTTTTTGTCTATCTGTTTCAGTCTTTTGAATTTGTATTCCAGCGCATTTTGCTTCGAGATTCTGTCATTGGGATTGTTTTCTCCTCTCAAGTTTCGGTCTCCCTTGAATTCTGATGATGGTGCCGCCTCCCCTGAATCGTGAGTTGAAATTTCTCAATCTTTTTCTTCTTTGGAAGAACATGAAGTTGAAATTCCTGTATCTTTTACTATGTTGGAAGTGATGACTCAGAATCTCCATGGAGATAGCTTGGCAAAAATAAAGACGACGAGGGAGGCTTTTGACAAAATATAATACTTAATGGCATAAAACCAAACGGTGTTTGATTACTCCTTTTATAGATCATAGGACCGACCGGTAAAAGCAAACTACATCAAAATAAAACTTGTGCATAGCACACCTAATAATAATAGAACCGTATTGCATATAACAAAACTCTTGAATAATGCAAAACTAAAATATGTGAAATAGACTTCTAAAGATCATAATATTCTAAGAATTCTGTTTGGATTCTCCAGATTTATTTCCAACAGGAAGAACGAAGTCGAAATTTCTGCATGTTTGGCTACTTTGGAAGAAAATGAAGTTGTTTGCATGATAGAATCGGAGTAAGAAAGAAAGAAGAACATTACGTTGTTAGCCATCATGGTCTGCGTCAGGTTCCAAGGCCAGATTATTGGAAGATGCATAGATATGGCGTGGAGCAATCGACAGAGTAAAGCAGAGGATGTCGTCTTTGAGGCATTTGTCAAATTGGGTTAAGTGTCGGTTAGTAGTTAGTTTATGGTAGGTACTGCGCCCAGAGTATTCAGTTAAGAGATTCGAGTATCAAGAGCATGTTGAGATTAATAATACAATATAAATAGGTTTGGGTCTGTATTAGAAGTCAATCAATGAAATTGTGATCTCACCATTGTGAGTGGAGTCCGGCCAGCTCGAATTGGCTGTCTGTCGTTGCTAGAAATCTGAACTCTCCTGCTCTGTGACGAGATTGTTGCTTGCACAGGAGTTAATTGAGATCAATCATGGTGGCTGGTAACACGAGTAATGACAATCGTATCGGGCGCTTGGAAAGTTACGTTTCTAAGACGAAAGGAGCTTCGAATAGTCTGGCCTTAAAACCAACCTGTCGCAGACCATGATGCCTCACACTGTAATTTTAGTAATTTTGGGCGAGTATTTGCTCTCTGTTTAATTTGGCTACTGCAACTATCAACTCTAATTTACCTGTTTATTCTGAAAAGAAAGGCCAATTTTTGGGTCATGTTTACCTTCCATAATTAGAACTCTTTGTACTAGGCTGTTTATTTCATATATTTTATCATCCCTTGTCGTCTGCTTGCTTGTTGTGCCTTGAGACATAGTCCTGTTTTAGGTTTTGCATCTGGATAATTTCTCCCACCTTTCTCTAATCTATCCAACTGGGGACTGGAGATTGGAGCACTATCAACTATCTTAATGGGTTGTAGCTTTTTGTTTTGCCCCACCCATTCATACTGAGATTTCAAGAAAGAGGATAGGCACCCATTTTCAAAATTAATTCCCTGTTTTCATCTTCCAGAGTAAGTTCTCCATTTCTTCCAGTTGTACATATTCATTTCTTTCAGTGATATTATGTCTTGGCAAGGACAATTCCAGTTGCATCTAAAGGCAGTGCGCTTTATTCCTTTGATTTGATTGTGAATTCAGGGTTTGAAGGATATGAATCAAGCTGCATGTTGCCAGGTCCTTAGGGAGGTGGACACCTGAATTTTGGTTTTTCGTTGGTCTGGTCATCTTGTTTAATAAGCAGATTATAAATCTTTAGGTGCCATGCAAGGAGGCGAACATGTGGCAGGTCATGTGCAGCCAATTGTGCAGATCTTGAGTCTGAGTGAGAAACCAACAGATGATGTGATAAAATCCCGATCAGATTTGAAAATTTCCATGTCCACATCTAGTACAGCTGAAGCACTGCAAAATACAAGCAGAATGAGGGAGATTGAAGAATGGCTTAACTCCTTACAGGAGACGATCATGAATTGGGATCATATTCATTTGATGATATGGGAACGCTCTATGGACAAAGCTGCTAAGTTTGTGAAGACTGTTGAGGAAATTCAAAGGTTGCTAGGAAACTTAGGGTGCTTGACTTTGAATGGATATCAGGAAAATAATGAACTTCTACAACATGCTCACAACATTCTTACGATGGCAATGTCTAGGCTAGAGGAAGATTTCAGCCACATTCTCATCGAGAACAGGAAACCATTGGAGCCTGAGCATTTGTCTTTCCAATCAAGTGATGATGACATGTCTTTTGTGGATTTGGTTACTTCTGTAGACAAAGAGACCTCTAAGGGCACCCATGTGAGGTCTCAAAGGGACAGTACCAGAGGCTTGGAGGAGTGCATCATCGATTTGGTCCTTCCAAATGTAATTCCTAGCTTAAAATATATAGCAGAAGTTATGTTTGCATCAGGTTATGGTGCAGAATGTTGTCAAGCTTACATTGGAACTAGAGAAGACGCCCTAGAGGAATGCTTGCTTGTGCTTGAAGTTGAAAATCTTAGCATCAAGGATGTATTGCAAATGGATTGGAGCTCATTAAATTCTAAGATAAAGAAGTGGGTCCGAGCAGTAAAGATTTTTGTCCGTGTTTGTCTTGCCAGTGAGAAAAGCCTGGCTTACAAAGTTTTTGGAGTCTCTGGATCAGTTAGCCAGACTTGCTTCACTGAGGCTTCAAAAAGCTTGATTTTTCAGCTTCTAAGTTTTGGTGAAGCTGTTGCAATCAGAAACCACTCATCTGAAAAGATTTTTCTGATACTCTACATGTGTGACGGATTCATAGGTCTTCTTCCCCTTATAAATGTTCTATTCTCAGATGAGGTTGGTTCCTCTGTAAGTACTGAGGCTCACAAAGTTGCAAGTACAATGGGTGAGTCTGTGCAGAGATCTTTAAATGAATTCAGGAATGCTGTGAGAACGAATGAGTCATCCAACCCATTAGAAGGCAGTGGGATCCATCATCTAACTATTCATGTGATGAATTATCTAAAGGCTCTTAGTGATTATTCTGATACCCTGAATATTCTCATCGAAGGTTGCAGAGATAATCATTCACCATCATCATCCAATGTGAATATGACAATCAAAGATGGCAATGACTGGAGTTCTTCTAGTGTTTCACCAGTGGCTCGATGTCTTCAGTCTATGATATCAACACTTGAATCGAACCTTGAAAGCAAGTCCCAGGTCTATACAGATGTTTCCCTGCAGCACTTCTTCCTGATGAACAACATCTTTTATGTGAGAGTGGAAGTGGAGGACTCTAAACTTCGACTCCTTCTAGGGCAGAACTGGATAAGCAAGCACAAGGAGAAATTTCAACAGCATGCTGTAAACTATGAAATAGCTTCATGGAGCCCAGTCCTTTCTTTCTTGAGATCCAAGGGGCTTTGCAATCCAGAGTCTGGCTTAGTCTCCAAGGCCATCCTCAAAGAGAGGATCCGGGGTTTTAATCTTGCTTTTGAAGAAATTTACAGAACCCAGACAGCATGGTTGATTCAGAACAACCAACTCCGAGAAAATCTAAGGATTTCTGTTATATTGAATGTCGTTCAAGTGTATAGAGAATTCTTGGGAAGGTATTCCAATCACCTGCCAGGTGAGAAGCACTCCAAATGGTACATCAAATACACAGTGAAGGATTTGAGGAAGTTTCTCTTGGATCTCTTTGAGGGCTCCCCAAGATCCTTGCACAAGTCTCACAGGCTAGAGGAAGAGTTCAGCCACATTCTTATTGAGAACAGGCAACCTTTGGAGCCTGAGCACAACTTTTTCAAATCGAGCAATGTTGACATGCCGTTTGTGGATTTGATTGCTTCTGTAGATGATGAACCTTTTGAAGGTGCCCAAGTGAAGCCTCAGAGAGACAACACGAGAGGTTTGGAAGAATACATCGTCGATTTGGTCCATCCAAATGTAATTACTGACCTGAAACGTATAGCAGATGTTATGTTTGCGTCAGGTTATGACGCGGAATGTTGCCAAGCTTACACTAGTATCAGAAAAGATGCCCTGGAGGAATGCTTGCTAGTGCTTGAAGTTGAAAAACTTAGCATCAAGGATGTATTACAGATGGATTGGAGCTCCTTAAATTCCAAGATAAAGAAGTGGGTCCGAGCAGCAAATATTTTCATCCGTGTTTATCTTGCCAGTGAGAAAAGCCTGGCTGACAAAGTGTTCGGAGACTCTGGATCAGTTAGCCAGACTTGTTTCTTTGACGCTGCAAAGAGCTTGATTCTGGAGTTTTTAAGTTTTGGTGAAGCTGTCGCAATCAGAAACCACTCACCTGAAAAGATTTTCCCGATACTCTACATGTATGATGGGTTTGTGGATCTTCTTCCTGTTATAGATTTGTTGTTCTCAGATGAGGCTAGTTCATTTGTAAGCGTTGAGGCTCACGGAGTTCTAAGCGGATTGGGTGAGTCTGTGATGAGGGCTCTAAATCAATTCAGGAATGCTGTGAAAACAAATGAGTCATCCACCACATTAGAAAGCAGTGGGGTCCATCATCTGACCAAGTATGTGATGAAGTATCTAAAGGCTCTTGCAAATTATTCTTATGCCCTGAATTTTATTCTGGAAGTTGGTGGAGATGAACATTCGCCATCATCATCAGAGGTGAATACAGCAATTGAAGTTGATGATGAGCGGAGTTCTTGTAGTGTCTCACCAGTGTCTCAATTTCTTGAGTCTACGATATCAATACTTGAATCAAACCTCAAAAGAAAGTCACGGGTCTGGACAGATGTTTCCATGCAGCACGTCTTTCTGATGAACAACCTCTGCTACGTAGCACAGAAAGTGAAGGATTCTGAACTTCAACCTCTTCTAGGGGAGAACTGGATAAAGGCACACAATGGGAAATTTCAGCAGTATGCTGTAAACGATGAAAGTGCTTCCTGGAGCCCAGTCCAGAGAGCTTCTTGGAGTCCAATACTTTCTTTTTTGAGATCTGAGGGGATTGGCAATCCAAGGTCAGGGTCAGTCTCTAAGCCATACTCAAGGAGAGGATTCAGGGTTTTAGTGTTGCTTCTGAAGAGATTTACAGTACCCAAACAGCATGGTTGATTCGGAATAACCTGTTCCGAGAAGATCCTAGGATTTCTATCTCATTGAAATTCCATCATGCATATTTGGCATTCTTGGGAAGGTACTCCCATCACCTGCCAGGTGAATGGTACAGCTACAGGTACATCAAATACAGTGCGGAGCATTTGCAGGAGTTTCTCTGCAATCTCTTTGATGGTTCCCCAAGCTCACTGGCCATGTCTCACAGGCAGTGAAACTTCAATTACTCATTTCCTTGAGGTATTCATTCAAGAACTTGTGTATATATGTATATATATATATATATATATATATATATATATAGAAAAGGTGCCGATGATTTATGTCATTAATGATACTGGTATCATTAGGCACGAACCAGTTGGTTGTTGTTGGTGTTCATAAGGAATTTTTATGTTTGAAATACGTATTATAAAATTTGTGCTTTCCTTTAGTTTCCCATATGTACATTTTCCGATTTTATATCTCATTCCGGTTGTGTTTATTTTTTTCTTATATCACTCCAATTTTGGAGTGGTAAATCCTTTTTATGGGATTGCCAATTCTTATTAATATTACTACATTGTTGAGACCTCTATGATGGTTACAACTAGTAAATCCTTCTTAAGGAATTGGCAATTTCTTGTCAACATTATTGGATTATTAAGATCAGTGTACACATTATCAATATTATCGATGATATTATCGTCGATAATATCATTTTAGGCATGCATCGATAAAAAATAACAATTAAAAACGATAATATCCATGGTTTACCGCATTTATCGATAATATTATAAAATTGTTGATAAATGCCAATATTTCGCTGATAATATCGGTAAATATACCGATATTATCATTCTAACGTGCGACAAGGAGAGGGCCATTCGGAATTTGTTTGCCTCCTAGCTCTCTCGCTGACAATTTTTTCTTCCTAAAATCAATTTCCCATTATTCTAACAGCTAATTCGAAGACTCAATTTGCATTTTTTTGTGAAAATAACTGCATTTTGAAGATCAAAAAGAGATTTTTTGGCGTTGGACGTGTGTGATATCCCATATCGCCTGGGTAAGGGGGAGGTAATGAGCTTATGGTATGGGCAGTTCGTGAAACTTATTGAGATACCTTTTGTAGAGTTGTATGGGCAAAGGCCACAAGGGGGCAAAAACGTGAGGATTATAGTAGTCCAAAGTAGACAATTTCTCAATGGGGAGCACAGGTCATTACAGAAGTAGTATCAGAGTCAAATCCTGAAATCTCACATTGCCCGTGTGAGGGAGAGGTAATAAGCTTATGGTATGGGGGGTTCGTAAAACCTGTTAAGATGCATTTTATGAAGCTGTGTGGGTAGAGGCCACAAGGGGGCAAAATCGTGAGAATTATAATAATCCAAAATGGACAATTCCTCAACAAGGGGCACGGGTCATTACAGAAGTGGTATCAGAGTCAAAACCCAATAATATCAGGGTTGTGTCCAGTAAAGACGCTAGAACCCCTGAGGGGGGGTGGATGAGATATCCCATATCGCATAGGCGAGAGGAAGGTAATGAGCTTATAATACCTGTTGAGGTGCTTTTTGTAGAGCTATATAGGTAGAGGCCACAAGGAAGCAAAACTGTGAGGACTGTAGTGGTTCAAAGCGGACAATTCCTCAATAGGAGGCATGGGTCGTTAAAACGTATGAAGGCTGTAAAGGTAAAAAATGCATAATTTTTATGACACTTTCTCATTTTTTATGTTTGAAATCAATTATTAGCATCAAAATGGAACCTCCATCTACGATTTACACATAAAAAACTACCAAATTTGTAAAAATTGGGGATGAACTTGTGATTTAGGGAAATCCCAAATCGCAAGATTCATTTCCCCAAATCGCAAAATTTATCACAAATTAACTAATTTTATGCATGAAAGCATATTTTAAATGCTAGATTTGCTGAAAAAATTAATTTTCAGCAAAAAAATTTTAAATACGAAATTAATATTTTAACATTATTTATAATTTTTTTAAATAAATAAAAAATAAAGTTATATATGTTGTGATAGCTATGTTAATTCATGGGTAGTATTATAGCATTATAAACATAACCAAAAAATTATCTGTTAGATTTTTTATTTATTTTAGATTTTTAAATAATTATGAAAAATAATTTTTTTTCCTAAAATTTGTAAATATGTATGTTGATTGGTTTTGAATGTGTTGATTACTTTTTAGACATTTTTGGATGTATACAGTGTGAAGATTTGCATATTCAAGAGTGTTCAAATCTTAAAGATGTTGATGTTGTGTTGTGTGGATATTGTGTTGTTTTGATTTAATATATTTCAGGTTAAAATTTGAAGATGTCAACAGATAAGAGTGATACAAGGAGTAAAACCAAGAGTAAGCCTAATGATCTTATATGGGAACATGGGAAACCAATTTCAGGCAATCCATTTGGAGCTGAATGTAACTCCTGCAAGTAAGTTATGAAGTCGAGAAGATCACAAGACTGAGGCAACACTTGGCTTGGAGTAGTCTAAATGTTAGGAATTGTCCTAAGGTGCCTAAAGATGTTAGAGCACTTATGAAGGAGACTATTCAGTCGAGTGCTACTTTTAGAAAAGCTTGACAGTAAGAGGAGAAGAAAATTGCAGTGGAATTGGGTGGTTAAATTGGTTAAATTGCAATTATTATTTTGAAAATATGTGTAACAGCTTCGGCCCTTAAATCTTCCATGAGATCATGCTTCACAATTTTGTTCAAACTTCAAATTAGTGGTGACTTCTGAATCCTACTCATGGCATGGTTATCAGCTGTCCGTACAACATTCTTGGGATCATGATAACAAGTATCTGATTTCACGTTTTGATTAAGGGCCACTGTCTATTTCACTCATAGCTTCCATAATTCCATTTGATGAATTTATATGGGATTGCTTAACCATTTGATTTTACAATATCTTCCATCTATCATGCACGTACAATGATTTGGACAGTCGGGATTACCTTGTGTTTGCGTGAGGATCAGTGGGGATCCTTTTTGTAGCGACATTTGAATTCACTTTTTTATTTTTCTATTTTTTACCTTCTCTTCTTAGTTAAAAGGAAAATCACTGTTATCACAAATCAGAATTAGTTGTGGGGGCATATCCCTTCTTTTTATTTTCTAAAGAGCAATTTGCAAGAAAGGGGACTGGCTCAATTTTCTTATGACTGTAATAGCTTCTTTAGATCCTAAAAATAAAAACACCAGATCCATTTTCACCACATGAGAAATTGCAAATCTGTTATAAGTGTGTGACTTGTATCACTACAATCTTAAAGCCCAGCGCTTGTGAATGACAAGTACATTCTTACTCCTTGTTCAAGGGTGTTTAGCAAACAACTACCGTTATATTATATATCTTGCCAAAAACATGACTACCTAGCCAATTTAAGACATCATGTCTTAAAAACACAGCCAAACAGCTACCAAGGAAAGTGTAACCTGCTGAGAGAAGAACACCCCTAAACCTGTTCACAACTTGCAACATCTTAGGCCCATTTCGCCATGACCGACATGCCACCGGCACCCAAAAGGACAGCGATATATGATTGGATCTGGAGCTTTATGCTACCCTGCAACTTGGGTCCCATGAAATCACTTGCTAGGAGGTCCACCAACGCCATGTAGATTAGGAGCCCTGCTGATGAAGCATTCAGTAATCCTATCACTATCAATGAGCTGGGACTGTTTTCTCTGTAGACACTGGATATTGCAATCCCAAGGGCAATTCCGAATGGGGTTGTCGTGGCAAAGAAGAAGACCATGGTAGCCTGCTTCACAAGTTTGTACTCTGCCTGCATTGGTTACATCAAAGATTAATTCACAAGTATTTCTTCATGAGTTATTTCACTGATTCAATAATCTGGCTGCTTATGATACTCAGGTTAGCCATGTAGCTTTTGGGCGTGGAATCTAGACGGCATTCAGATGTTTGAAAGTCCTACCTGTAGGATGCAGCCACCAAGTCCCATCCCTTCGAACATTTGGTGGAAGCATAGGGCAGCTACCAAGGGCTTAATTGAGCAAGTGTTATTGGAGGCTCCCAAGGAAAGCCCAATCACAACCGAGTGGACCACAATTCCCAATTCCAACACCTGTCAAAACAGCCATTTTTCTTGCCTTAATTACTGAAACCGCATACATGTAGAGACGAAATGCATTCGGCACTTGTTACAAGTCAATGGAAACATATCTTCGACCTTCTACAATTTTTGGTTTTAGTCGACTTTTCTTTTAAAAAACACATACCACTCATTTATCCATGCAGTTGGTAATGGCCACGTGAAGTTTGGCCCCGTTTTTATCAGTTTTCTGTCTATAAAAATATGCTTTTGTCTTGTTCTTTCGTTTGTATGGCACTAATTATAAGCAAGATTTCAGACCACCCAAATTATGGGTAACACTGCCACAGCCTGCACATTCAAAATCTTTGGGATAGAGCAAGTTATGCTTGTTTCAATGGCCACCCATATCTTCAACAGGATCACATTTTTTATCCCACCTTCTCATGGAAAGCATTCATGATATTCTATATGATTTCTCATCTATGAGATTCGATTACTTGAATTAGTCAAGGGTGCGTCTAGCAAGAGGAGACAAACAAAAAGTGTACAATGTCAGGTTTGAAGAGGGCGAGCGGCGTGTAACCATTTCTGAAGAGAAGAAAGTGGGCATTTAATGTATTTCTAATGTAAATAAAATAATAGATTGATGTAATTTTTCTTTACTTCACATATCCCAAAAATAATACTTTTTAGGCACTGTTATTGCATGGACTCCTATATAAAAAGTGCTAGCTCCAGCTGCTTCTGGGGCTGCTTTACAAGAGCTAATTTCACCAGTTATGGGGGCAAAGATCCGCATGAGTCCCAAGGAGATTCAGCTTGCCTACTTTTTGGGTGTTTCAACAGTTTCAACTGGCTGAGAAATAATATTTTAAAGGATGGCATTGCCTGGAGCTCGTTCAACTGAAAGTTATCCAGACTCCCAAACTTAAATGCTATTGACATGGGCATTAAGTATCTCAGACAATCTTATCTAGATCTATCAACTGCACACAACTCGATGCAGTAAATAATGTAGAGAAGTCATGATCATCATTTCGAATTGCCAAGTGCTTATTGCTAAGAAATTCATGAAAACAATGATGAGCCTTGTTTTAAAAGTAATAAATTTTACACAGAAAGTATTAAGCTTACAATTGGCAATTATGGTTTTTATTTCTGTTTTTTAAATCTCATGAATGAAACTTCCGCACATATGAGTTTATATTAAAATTTATCATTTGTATGATAAAATGAATTTTTTTCAGCATCAAGAACTCCATAATGCAGTGCACCAAATTACCCAAATTCATAGTATATATACAAGACAATAATAATTAATAATGGACAATTTCAAAGGAGCTATTATATTTATACAATCACCAAAAATTAATAAGATAGATGAATATTATCCAAAACATTTAGATTGGTGCAATAGAAAGTGTAAAAAGGAAGGACCTTTGAAAATAAAAAATGTGACTAGTGTCAAATACTGTCCCGCGTAAAGTGAATAAAAAATGAATAAATACTTAAAATTAGTGATAAAAATAAAAAATAAAATTATTAAAAAAAATTAAAATAGTTAAATATGGTATCATATTAACGAAGATGGCAAAAGCATTAAAAAAAAAAGGTCCTTTTACACGTGTTCAAACAAATCCAGATGCAAATAGAAGAAATGGGAGATAGGGCTAGCAACCCACCACCTGGAAAGCTGTATGCATGCCACCACTTTGAAGGAAACGGCAGAAAGATGAAGGAAACATGCAAAACAAAGAAAGCAACACATCCAACATCAAGGCTGCCGTGAAGAAGCATTCAAAAATATTCAATTCACCTGTCGACGCGAATTCCACTTTGGTTACTATCAATATCTCACCGATTTATATATATATATATATATATATATATATATATATATCTCTATACACAGAGACAAAAAAATCTCTCCATTTATTTTTACTTGGAAAAATTTTATAAATTTATCAAATTAAATCTCATAAGATATATTTAACTTGAAGACTCCTTTGAACAAGGGCAAAAGACAGAAACTATTTTAGGCCATTTTATCATTTCAGATAACAACCACTTCAAGGGCTCGATTGGCGGGGTAAATTTTCTTTCCTCCCGTTATCTAATTAACCATATATTTATCTTGATCAATTTTACTTATTCTTCAATTATCATATTTATTTTGTTTTAATTTTTATTTATTACTTTATTGACATTAGTTTTGCTTTTGTTAATTACATGATTTACTCCTCTTTAATTACTTAAATAAATTTTTGTATATCTAATCCAAAAAGAACCCAAATGATTACAATATTGCTAATTTTAGAAAATCTATTAGGTAGACAAAAATCGACAAATCCAACCCACGTCAATTGCATGGCAAACGACAAGTAGTTTGTTATAATCATTTATTTTCTTGGGGTTTTATCATTTGTCAGCAATCTTTCCATAATCATCTCCTCAATACTTAGCCACCCAAAAAGTCTCTTTTTTTCTGTGACAATAATAAACTACTCATGCATGCAATCATTTCAATGATTTTAATTAATTAGAAGACAGGAATAACTAACCATAGCAACCACTCTATAACGAAGCAATTGAGAGGCAGGAGACTGATCCTTAGCAACATGCCCATGATGAAAATGCCCACCTCCATTTACTCCACCACCCATCTCGCTATCTCCATCCACCACTCTGCTTTCTGGAATTACATCATTGCTGTTTCGCTTATGGTAGACTGAAGTAGCAATAGAATCCACCATCAGAGTACCAATGGCCGACAGCATTGCCAGGAAGCCGGAGAAAGGAAACTTGTGCCAGGGTTTGTCTGGCAAGCACTCTGACCTCAGGTTGTCGAAAGAATCCGGCAGCACGTGCATGAAGCCGGTGGCGAGGATAATTCCGGCTGCGAAGGCCTTGATGATGACGAAGAGGTTGCGATCTGGCCGGAGGCTGGGGATGGAGCGAGAGAAGAGCGGCAGACAGACGCCAATGATGCTGGTGACTAGTATGGATACGATGGCTATGATCTTGAGAGGGAGGGCGGCCGCCTTGTCGATGCAGTCACCTGACTCTGCCATGCAGGTGGTGGATTGGCCGAGTACATGGTGGGGGGAGAGGATGGTGATGAAGGTGAAGAAGATGGAAGAGAGCTTGAGGAACCAAGAAGCCATTGCTTGTTACTTAGCTAGTTTGAGTGGGTTGTGTTTATGTTGGAGCTTTTGGCGAGTATATATAGAGATTTCCAAGTTACTGTGCTTTGGAAAGAGATGATGCGGGCAACAGAATATTTTACAAATTCTTCAATGAAGTAAGTTTCATGGCGAAATCTTGCAGTTTTAGCATATATCATGATGTTTTGATAAAATTAAAAATATTGTAACTGATTAAAATTTGTAAAATCATTTTTTTAATATTGCAACTTGCATAGAGAGGATTTTTAATATCTTGACCAAATAAATATATAAGTATAATATTTAGCTTAGATTTAATCAAAACACCAAGACATATATGAGTTTTAGAGGGGTACATTAGGGGCACGTTAGGGTGTGTATTATGTTGTAGATGTGTCATGCAGCATAGAATATATTGTAATTAAGATAAAACAATATGATAAGAAAAACATAGCTGAGTATTTTTTGAAAAAGTATATGAAGGGATGGAGGAATAGCGGCAAATGATTAAAAAATTAGAAAATAAATAAGGATAAATAATTAAAATTTTAAAAATAATGATGGTTGGGAAAAATTAAGAATGCAAAGTGTAGTTAATAATACCCACTTGGTTGAAAGAAAGAAAGTAGTGTAATAAAATCCATATAATCCAAATACGGAGGTGTATAATGAATCCAAATACCCCCTAACAAGTTTTAAATTGGTATTGATTTCATGAATGAATTTCATATGATTAGTCATATGGATTAAAATGGAGTTTTCTAAGATATTTTTATGGTTAATTTGATATATATATATATATATTATAAAAGCTTTACTTTTTTCATAATTACATATATTTTCAATAATTATTTTTGTCTACTTTAACTTTATTCATTTTATAATTAGGCATCATATAGAATATTGTTTGATACCAATTTTTTAAGTTTCTCTTGTTCCTTTCCATTCAGCAATTTTTTATTTTTCTGTGTTGATGGTCAAAACTCCACCAGAGTATCAAGGTATCTTCTCTGATTAAAATCAATGCCTAGGAAGCACTACTAATCTGTATGTATGGGTGGAGTTCGGCATGAGGATGAAGCATGGGCAGCACGCAATGGCACGTCCCCGGTTGCTGTGATGTAAATGGAACTTGTCGTCTTTGACTCTTCAACGCTGCCTAGCGCATGGCATGAAACATGCACCAACAAAACAGTCTCCTCATTGGCTTGACATCTACTTTGTAAGGTAGCTTTTTAGTTGGAACCGTACACAGTTTTCTCGGATCTCAATACTTTGCAGTCTATGGTTTGGTAGTCTCCGGATTGGCATGCGGTGGGTGACTTTGGATATAATGATTAAAAATAAAATAAAAAAATTAAATAAATAAGTTTCTTGAATAAAAAGGATGAAAATTAATGATTAAAAATAAAACTAATAAGAAGAAAAAAATAGAGTTGTTAAAATATTTTCATAATATTAAATGGGGAGAAAAAGTGGCAAAAGGAAAGATTAGTTAAGCCTAATTTTTTAAAATTAAAAAAATTAAAAAATCAATGGAAGAAAATAAAATCATCAATGCAATAAATAATGTCAATTATAAAATAAATAGAGGTAAAATAGATAAACTTTTCAACAAAAGGTTATGAATCATTAAAAAATATTTGTTGGATAATTAAAATGTTTCTTTTCTTTTCTATCATGCGCAATTTGGCTTATTTGTATGTCACGTGTGTGCCAACGTAGCATGTGGGATCATGATCCTATCCGTCCATCAGAAAGGTTGGCCCAAGAATCAGTTGATCAGTGATTCGATTTTGGAAAATGAGGCGCACAGCCACCAACTGAATTTTGTGCTGGCGCACACTAAAAGACAAGCTCTTCCCATGGATCGGATTTATTGCCTTTGACAACTCCACTAGCCGTCTTAGCTTCTTTCTTTATATATACGTACGAATTTACCTTTTACATAGTGTATCTTGCATGTTATTAGAACCAGACCGACCTGGCCGATCGAACAGTTGACCAGTTCTGTTTAGCCTGATGTAATCCAATAGTAATTTTTTTTTCAAATTTTAATATTATTAATAAAGTAAAATAAAATAGTAAAGTATTATACAGAAAATTTATATATTTAGATTAATATCTATGAATAAATTAAAGTAGTAAATATTATACAAAAGATTTATATATTTAGATTAATATCTATGATTTAAATTTTTTAAAATTATGTTCTATTATTTTTTAAATTTTTTTCAAAAAAATAAAAGGAATGGTCCGACTAATTGAACTGGCCGGTCTAGACATTGAACCGAATGTCTAACAGGTTCAGTGTCGTTCTGATAACACCGGTATCTTGTACCATAAACACCCTCAAGGGATCATTTGCCATATTAATTCAAATAGTTGTTTAATTGGTTGGCTTCTCTATAGTTATTCTCTTGACATCTTCAGAAAATGGGTTGTTTTGGGTTTTAATAGATAAGTCAATTACCTCATGTCTTTTAATAATAGGGGCATTTTTCACTAATTAAGACTTTCATGAGCATTTTAAGTACGGATCAGAACATGCATGTAGGAAAATTTCAATGGACGTTTTCAAGTCGCTGCCATCGTACATCATGATATTTAGAAATTTAGATATTATGATTTTTTTTTTCACAACAGCATATTCCATGCACCTGCCATAGATATTTACTATCATAGAACTATCCATCTCTAAGACTTTCATAAATAATCATTTCAAGTACGGATCAGTACATACATGTATGAGAATTTCAACGGATTCTCAACCACTACCATCGTCATGATATTCAGAAATTGTGATTTTTTATTTTCACAACAACTAATACCTACCTACCGTGGACTTAAATGCCTTCTGATTTGATTATCTACGTACCATACAAGGAGAGAAGACGAGGAAGAGGTGGATCTGGGTATGAAACTAGGCCCACAAATGCATATAAGTAGAGTTTAAACCCTCTAATAATCTTTCTTTTTAATTTCAAGTCTGTCTACAAAAGAAAATTTTATTATTGGTTTTTTTAATATGTGGGAATAAAAATTAAATCATCAATATGCATAGGCTTTAGATTAAACATATTATGATTTACATGTTAATTAAATCTATAAATTAGCTGTAAGATTTGCATACACCGCAGTGATGTAATGAGCTGAGTCCTTGAAATTTGCAAACAACCTTTTGGTGGTTTTTAAGAGATCTCCTTAACTTGAAGAAGCTGAAGGGAGATGGGTGTCTTTCACAAAAAAGTGATTAAAGAGCTCATTTCTTCTTTCAATCTACCACAACGTAAATTCTACTTTGATAAAAATTTTGGTGGACCACAAATTTGAATTACTTAAAAGGATATATACTTAAAGGGTATGTTTGGATACGCTAGTAACATAAGTGCATTATTGAATTTCTTAAAGGGTATGTTTGGATACATAAACAATGTAGGTGCATTATTGAATTATTTAAGGGTATGTTTGGATACATTAGCAATGCAAGTGCATTATTAAATTATTTGAAGGGTGTATTTGGATACATTAGCAATGCAATTGTATTACTAATACACATTTCCTTAAATACTTTATTAGAATGATGTTATGTCTTAACTACCATAGAAATTCTATTTTTTCTTATTATTACCTAGGTCTTTAATTATTTCTCTTTATTTTTTATTAAAAACCTTTTATTATTGATGTCACCCCAACTCCACTTTTATAATATGCTCTCCTCCTTATGCACTCTCCATCTCAATGCACTCTACCCAAACAAAGCCCCAAAAGTAAATATTTTAAAAAGCGTATGTTTACTTTCAAATAATGTTAATTTTGTCAGACACATCACAAATTTTATCAAAGTAAAATATATATTCTTAGCTAAAGAAATCATTTTAAACACATTAGTTAGATTTTTATCCCATCGACAGTTAAAACTTAAAACCAAAAGGAATCGGTTCCATTACATCACCACCGATGCATGTGTGAGTACTTATCTGTACTTACAAGTACAAAAAGTCAAGTCATTGGAGAGTGACTTCTAACTAAAAATTCACATTATTCCTTTCTTCCATTGACTTAAACATGAGTTTTAATTTATCATACGCCAGGTTGCGTGTAGGGAAGAAGAACAGAATCTCTCCCTCTCTGGCTTTGATTGATACAATCTTAAAATTTAAATAGCTCGAATGCAACAGTCACACTTATGGCTGCAAACACGTCATGTCTTTTTCAAGATGGCTCAACTTAGGTCAGTAAATCTCAAGCATGAGCTTAATTTCTAGGCAATCATGCAAGCATGCGCAACTAGCTCAAAGAATCACATGCTTGAGATTGATTTCTGGAATCTAAAGAATTAAGCTTAAAGTTTAGGCTTATTTGATAGACAAGTCAAGCCAAGCAAAGCATAAGCTTAACTCGAAATGGGGTGAATAAAGAGCTCAACTTGACAAAGAATATTCGAACTTGTCTGGTTTATGTTTATGCATTAGGAATATTTGTTATCCATATGAAATTTTATTAAACACAGTATATTATTTTTCCAATCACACATCAAATGTAAAGATGGAAGTCTTGAACTTTTGAGCAGAAATGACAACTTCTCCAACATGGGCTAGTCTTTTAAGCTGAAACCCATCCTTATGACATTAGAGGTATTTGATCAAACCCAATTTTTATCCATACCCCATAAACATCGGGGCAATTAGGCAGTTAAACCCTCATGATAAATACGCTATAAACATCAGAGACATAAACGCAAATTTCACAACTAGACAAGCAAATATGTATTGCAGCCGAAGTTTCTATTATCTGCTTAACTTAGTGAAAAATCTTAGTATATCAACTTGATTAGATTGTATTTGGGCATTACGGCATGCGGGTGCAATGGTGCATTTAAGTCAACCTGATGGAAAGCTCAATATTTCACTTTATCAGATTGGGAAAATCAATTCTACTTTCCATATTGTAATAAGTACGAAAATGAGGAATAAATAAATAAATGAAACAACATTATGGTATTGGTCATTTTTCAAATAAATCAAGCAATTTTCATTATTATTGATTTTCTT
>JAYJMB010000807.1:0-17531 GCA_036873735.1 Pouteria campechiana | reverse complement strand
CCCCCTCAATCAACCTCACCTTCTCCAAAAACATCTAGAAAACTAACAACCTCACCCTCTCTAAAAACATATAGAAAACAAACAATTTCACTCTCTCCAAAAACATCTAAAAAACTACCTTTTGTTCCCATAAAACGAATAGTAAAAACTAAACCAATGAGAAAACCTAGAATTTCACCTCTAAAAATTCATAAAATGAATTTTCCTCCTCACTATACTTTGTATTATGAAGAATACATAGTTAGAGTAAATGTCAACACTAAAACCATTCTAAAGAAACAACTTGTCCTTTTTCCTGAACTGTTAGATCCCTTTATCTTTCAACCTATCAAAGTCCCTTCTTAACTCATGAACCATCCACTGCAATTCTCAAAGATCCTACTTTAATCCATCCTCCTTCTCCTAGAATTAAAAAATCTGTATCTAAACCTAGGTCCTCTTCTAAATGACCCAATCAACATCCTACCTACACAACTACCATTCCTCCTTTTTTTGAATGCCCCAACTTCTTCACTCTAACCTACTCTAGAAAGCCTAGAACCTAACCTACTACTATATTTAACCCACATCTTTCTTTTCTAGCTACATTCATTATTCCATGTAATGTTACTTCTTTGTGCTGTACTTTTTCTGATGTATCTCAATTAGCTATGATGTATCTCATTTTGTTTTGATATATCTTAACTACACTTAGTGGGTAATTTTATCTGCAACTCTAATGAATACATGTTTTGTCATTCTAATACAATTCCTTTCTTATTCTCTTTCACCCTCTACTAGCATTTTAAACTTTACTCCTTTTGATTTTGATGAAAAGGGTGAGAGAAATGAGAGAAATAAAAGATATAAGAGACATATACATATAAAAATAAAACCTATACATATAAAAATAAAACTAAGTGCATATAATCAAGGGGAGCTTACTCATGCAGGGGGAGCCCCACTAAGTCAATAGAAATACATTACATATTCTGCATTTTTTATGAAAGGTTTATTACTTTAATATTTTATCATCATAAAAAGGGGGAGAATGTTAAGATTAACCCTTTTACTAAGCTTGATTTTGATGATGAATAAGATTAAATAACTTAGTTTTGATAATAAATAAACAAGTGAATGAAAAATTAAGGTACGAACAGGTTACTTTTCAAGTGATACAATATTTATATGTAAAAATAGATTAAGGAAAGTAATTGCAAATACTAAAGGTGTTAATTGTAAAATTATTACATTAACCCTTCAAAAGAAGATATTTTAAAAGGAATGCTTAAATAAAAATTATTTAGAAATTGCTTAGAAGTATACCAGAACTTGTTTAGAAACATGGCGTGAAGATCAGAAGTTAAGAAGTATTCAAGAAATGCCTTAGAACCTAGTCAGAAGTATGTTGGAACCCCATCAAAAATACAACATGAAACTTTGAAGAGTTTAGAAGTAAACAGACGTATCTAAGAACCCCGTTAGAGATAACTCACAAGCTCCCCAAAATCAAGGTGTAGCAATATTATACTTCAAAGGTCATGTAGAAGCTTTCTCAAATTACAAAAAAATGTCAGAAATTAAAAAGTCCACTTCAAAGGAATTTTCTACATTCAGAAGTTCTTCAGAAGAATCTCAAAATTAATTTCAAATCTTAGAAATGTTTCTAAAGATTGATAATGGACATATAAAATTAATCTAAAGGATAATTCAGAAGTTGAAACCCTCTCAGAAATTCTTCAAAAATAATATAGAAGGATGCCAAAAGTACATTGAAAAAGACAAGAACTTCAGATGTCGAATTCGACCCTCAGAATTAACTCAGAAGAAAAATCCATAATTAGAAGCTTGTTAGAAGCAACTCAGAATGTTAACATAATACTCAGAAAATCCTCAGAAGTTCCTCATAGGCATCTTCAAGAAGGCAAGAATTAAAGAAACATATCAAAAGTAAAAATCTAATCTTCATAGGTATCTCAGAAGTTTCTCAAAAGTTCTTTAGAAGTTAAGCATATAATTGTTGACAGCAAAATCAATGCACAGAAAATCTGAGAGAATACTACCAAGAAAACACTTATCTTAGAAATTCTGAGAAATTGCTTTAGAAATTCTGATAAGCAATAGATCGAATGTCAGAAATTCTAGCTAATTAACTCAGAAATTTTGAAGCCCGACATAGTACAAAAAGTCATTACTAACTCTGTCAAACAATTTGAAAATAGTTCTAAAGGTTGCAACAACTAAATCTTCTCCCAAAGCCTATAAAGAGATGATTAAAGAAACACATAAATCAATCTGAGAAAATACAAAAAATCATTTGATTTATGTATTCAAAAAGAGTATTCAAGATCTCTCATCGTTCAACTCCAACTGCGACAATACCGCCAAAGCATTCAAAGCCAGATCTGCATCAACTTCAAAAGGAGTTTGATAAATCTGATCTTATTGCACATTTTGTTCATTCATTTAAGTTTTAATTTTAGTACAAGTCTCCCTAAGTAAGAGGCATTAATCTATACATTTTCATTTGAAAAAACTGTGAGTCAATTGGTGAGCTCTGTAAAATCAACAGTTTGTAAAAGTTTTTTGTTAGCTTGAAAAACTAGTAAGTTAATTGGTAAGCTTGGAAACCAAGATGTATAAGTTAGTTGGTAAGCTTGGAAACTAATATATAAAAGTTTTTGGTAAGCTTAGAAAACTAGTAAGTTGTTGGTGAGCTTGTAATACCAATAAGTGTTTAATGGAATCTGAGTTCAGTAAAAAAGACTGACTTAGAGAAGTAGAGTAGGAACCCAGGAAGGGCCAAACCACTATAAAAATCTTATGCATATATGCTGTAAATTTTACTTTCTTTTATTTTAATCGCATCTCTTAAGTTATTGATCAAAATTTTTAAAAACTCAATTCAGTACTACCATCCAATTAGAGACTAATAAGTTTACACTATGACTGTGCTACCTAGAGTTGAATTTCACTCTGACTATGCTACCTAGAGCTCAATTGCACTATGAGCTCAATTTATACTCTGACTGTGCTACTTGGAGCTCAGTTGCACTTTGACTACGCTACTTGTTATGATAACAACTTGATTGCATAGTGAAGGCTTCATGTTGCTTTAAAACGCTGGTTATGTGGCTTGTTATCTGCAAGGCCAGCTGCATGGTGGAATGAGTCTTTGCCTGCACGACTTGCTGAAATTCGATTTGCATGACTGCCATGACAAGCTGGCTATATCTCGTTTATTGCTGACCATTCTGCTAACCGAGGGCATGGCATGTTCTGTTATTTGCAATGATGTTGGATGGCAGCTCAACATTCCATACACGTCCACAGCCTTAAGACGCACATCTGATGGAACAATCTCAATACCTCATGGCATATGAAATTAAATCCGAATCCACCCTCATTAGCCTCCAAGTTAACTTCCTTGGTTTGATTTTCTGGTATCCTAACAAATGCCCGCCAGTGGCTGTCTAGCATGGGTAAGCATTTTGACAAAAATGAGCATGGTGATGGCCACTGTTCTTAATCCTGGAAAATCACAATGTAGTTGCCTACCACCATCGGTTCGGATTGAACCAGATTAACCAACAAGTTTTGATCCTAACCGTTCGTTTGAATTTTCAGAAAGCTCACATGAATTTCTGCTTTAGGAAACCCGCTTAGAGACTTTCTCCTTATTTCTTCTTTTGGTTTCTGCTGGGTGCAATGGTTGCCCAATATCAGCGTGTCTATAAAGCTTCTCAAGAGAAACACCATTCTCTTCATTTCAGACTTGCAACGTTGCTGCAGATTTCGGTATCTCTCCACCCATTTGACGAGTTCTCTCAGAGAACTTCATTTGCATTTCCGTAGGACCAGATACAGATTTTTAACTGAGATCCCCCTTTCTCTGTGTCTTGGAACAGGTGGGTTTTCTGTAGCTTGATGAAAACTGTGGCTGTTTGGATAAACGTGATTGCACACAAGCAGTATATTGAACAATGCAGTCGTTCATTTCCTTCTTCCTCATTTTCATTTTTCTCTCTTCTCTCTCTCTCTCTCTCTCTCTCTCTCTCTCTCTCTATAAATATTAAGCTACCGGCTACATGAATGTATCAAGTCCTTTGCTCTACGATATGCAGGGATAACCTTATGAACAAATGGATTTTGGGTGGACAGTGTCTCAGAACCTTACTGTGCATTAGAAATTGATACCATGTCATTTTTCATTGGCAGAAACAGAAATCAGGAATGCCTTATCTAATGCACTCAACATCTGTAAGTTTTGGCTTTGTTGATTTGCCGACAGTACTTGGTTGCAAATTGGGCCTTCTCTTCCTAATGATGCTCCACCTTTGAGAAAGCTGTCAAGCAATTGAATCATGTTTAAAATCCCCTTTCAGGATGTTCGCCCAGTCCCTTTCACTACATTACTGTACTGTAGCAATGAATTCCATGTTTTCTTCATCGTAATCATATTCATCATTCTAGGCCACTGACTTGATTCAACAGCCTCCTTCCAGTGAGCTCGGCTGGGAAGAAATCCAACGTGCGACAGACTTGGCAAGGAAAAATGGCCAGTGCTTGCGTATCGTCTGTAGGGACAAGGCCCACGCGTCTCGTGTGCCGGTTAGCAGAAGATGCGCACCACGAAGCCACTTCGCGGGCTGGCAGAAGGCACCCACGCGTCTCGTGTGCGGGCTAGCAGAAGATGCGCACCACGCAGCCACTTTGCGGGCTGGCAGAAGGCGTGGCCCACGCCCATCTCGTGGGCTGGCGAAAACATGGTTTTTTGCGGGCTGGATGGGGCACCCAAGCGAGTGCTCGGCCTGTTTGGATGGGCGCCACTCGGCTGAGCTGTGCACCATGCCCATACGGGCAGCTTACTTGGGCAAGTCCAGTGGGCCAATGGGCCAAACCCATTTTTTTTCCAAAATTAATAGAAGTGCTCATGGCCCATCTTGACGGCATTTTTTTTATTAAGCCCAAAATTGATGAGAGAACTCATAGTTTATTTTGACAATATCTTTTGTTTTTATAAAGCCCAAAATTGATGAGAGAACTCATGGTTCATTTTGACAATATCTTTTGTTTTTATAAAGCCCAAAATTGGTAGGACAACTCATGGTTCACTTTAACAACATTTTTTTTTCTTATAAATAAAAATATCATGCTACATTTTATTATTTGAGAGATTATTCATAGTAACTTTGCATCCCTTGTAGAAAGCATGTTTTCCTTATTCTACAAATGCTTACTAACTTGCTCTCTTGAACTATTGATTTATTTTGCATTTTCTTTGACAGCAATGGACCCCGATAGTAGAGTGGCTTCTCCATCCTTTTCCATTTCTCTTAATCATATAGACTTTAGTGATTCTCCTGTCAAAGACAAGATATTCGCTCCTTGTAATACTGTTAATCCTCATTCTACTAGTATTGGTCCTAAGCAAAATGCGGGAATATAGGAGATAACCAAGAGGAGGGTGAACTCCCTGCCCTAGTACTTTGCCCATTGCACTATTGGCAGAAAAGGGGCACCTAAGGGTAGCAACCCACAACTCCAAAATGCTATCATATTCTATAAGATGAAGAACATCGATAAGGGCTTCTGTATTTGGAATAATGTGGAATTTCAAAGGCAAAAACTCCATAATTTTGATACTGATGACTCAGGGCATTCTCCTATCCGACATTTCTCTATGGTGCACATAAGAAATCAGGGTCGCCTATTTTTCCTTTGCTCCAACCCTTCATTTATTAGTAAAGAAGTCATAGTTGGTGGATTTTTGTCAGTGAAAGCTTTTGCTTATCATGATGAATGAGGTTCCTTCGACGGATATTTCTTGTCTCTTGTTAAAGAAATGTTGTATCCTCAATAGTGTTGTGTGGAGACCCCTTTCCAAAAGAGTTGGTTGCTTCCTAAATATCAGTTCACTAGAGAAGGCCCAAGGGAACGGTTTTGAGGCTGCTTGTCAAATACTAACTTCCTTTGTCTCTGGGCAGAGCATGTTGCAGCTAAGTGTAGGAAAATTCTCCAATTAGTTGGGATTTATGATGCTATCCTCTACACGTCTGGACAATTCCACAAACATATGGAAGCAATCTGTGGCTTTTTGCAATTTTGGTCTCCAACAACTAACTCTTTTCACTTTCCTTGTGGTGAAATGAGTGTCACTTTGTGAGATCTAAGTGTTCGGCCTCAGAGGTTTGTCAAGTCCACTAGAACGGAGTTTACGTAGCATAAGACTGATAGAGGAAGCCACAGTAGAGGTCTGTCACACTCTCCATCCATGTTGGTGTTCCAAATTATGTCAACAGAGGAAACATGCAATGTCCATAGAGGAATTGCCCAAAGGTGACAAAGGTCTATCGTAATATCTTTCCATGTGGATATTTTTGAATTATGCCAATAAAGGAAGCTCGTAATATCCACAAAAAGGATTCATAGGGGTCTGATGGGATTTCTATAATGGCTATATTCCACAGAGGAAGCAATAAAAGAGACCACAAAGTTCTTCGACCTACGAATGGTGATAGAGGAATCGATAAAGGCCTACTATTTCGACGGTCATTTCGTGGGGAATTTTGAAAAGTCATTTCAATGGCTATTTCTCAAAGGTCTTCTTCCAAATGGTCAAGCATCTTTTTAGAGCTTATAAATACAAGTTCCATTGAAGATAAAGGAGGATTCTTTAGGTTTTTTGTGCTACAAACAGTATATTTACAAGAGAACCAAAAAGCTTCTAAGTTTATTCATTCCATTACACCTCAACCCTCAACAAGCTTCAAGCCATATAAATTCCAATATAAGAGGAACCTAAAGCGCTTTGCACTTATTGAATATTCTTTAAATTTAATGTTTATTTCATGTACATCTCAGCCTTCCTAGGGTGATTATATTGTATATCTTTATTTTAGGTCTTAGAATTTTTGCCAGCAAGGAAGGGTCATTCTTATAGCACCATTGTACTCTAAGAGTTCCCGAATAAGATCAAAGAGTTTCTTGGTGATCTCAAAGAAACTAAGGGTGTGATTCCATAGTGGTTATTTGAATACAAGGTTGGGATACCTTAGATAGTGGATTAGGTATTGAGTTAGCCCGAACCATCATACTTTTTGATGTGCTTTTCTATCTTGTGTGCTTGTGTACTTTCACTACTATCTTTTTTTTATTCTTACACATTTATTTAGTTTTCCAATCTTACTTGGTTTTATGCTTTGCTGTATACCCTATTTTTGGTACCGATTAGAGTCTATAATTGGTATCAGAGTTGAACTTACTTTAATATAATTTCAAAGCCTTCCCAACTCATAAAACTTACATCAATCTAGTCACTGAACCAACTTGGCTATTTTAGGCATCTAACTTAAAGTTTATATCAAGTTTCACTCAAACCATATTGGGTTTAATATCAAATTACACGTTGATATTCTAAATAGTATGTAAACTTAATCAACTTATAATAATCAAAGTTAGGACTATTTCACTCATAACATAGTTAACCCATTTAACTAGTTGACTTTTGGTCAATTTCCACCCCTTTTAATTAATTTTTTTCTTACTAATCTAACTATGATTAATAATAATTATCGGCATCACCATAACAAAATAATCACTAATTAGTATTGGGTGGGTTTCCCACATATCAAAAACCCCCAAATCTTAGCTTTTGATTTGGGTTAATCATTAAATTTATACTAATTAGAATGTTTTGGCCTACCCAAATTATTGATTTTGCTCCTAATAATTTTATTAAGGTCTCATAAAAATTTCATACCAACGCCATTCATAAATCTTGATATCTATGCCAAAAAAGATCAAAATTTATAACTAGATATACTCTCTATTTTGCTAATATTGTGGCCCAATATGAGCCCTGAAATTCTTTTTTGTACTTTTTATAAAATATAAACTATCCATAATATATTAAATTAAGTTTTTTATTCTAAACCAATTTTCAAGCCTATCTTACGATTCAATTCCAAAACCTAATCAAATATTCAAAACATCTCTAATTTGTCTATTTCTAGGCAACTTTATATCAAGACCATGGATGGCCCACTTTTCCTTATTATATGGCCTTGAAACTTAGAAAATTTTAGATTACTTCTCTCTTCATCACGTACTCAAAAATTGGCTCTTATTGATCATTAAATCCATCATAATCATCCTCCTAAAGTAGCCCAAATTTGTTATCCATAGTTAATGAATTTTGGCTCAATGTTACTCATGATTTGTGGGACCCATATATGATTAATGGCTAGAATTATTAAGTGTGCCAAGGCCCACTTTTCTTCTATCTAGTCCAAGCATTTATGAGATCCACTTGGCCATTTTGTCGCCCCAAATCTCAATCTTTCAAAATAACAACATTTTCTAAATTTTATGATATAAAATCTCCTGTCATTTTGCAAGCTTGATTGGCCCACCAAAAAGCATCATCTAGGCCATCTGTTGTTTAGTAAATATGCTAAAATAAAAATTGAATAAGATGGCTTACCAGATCTTGCTCAACAACAATGGAATCCTCCCCTTCCTTCTCTTCTCCCTTCTTTTTGTTCCCTCTTTTCCCTCTTTCGTCCTTTCTCAATGAACTTTCAAGGGGATTGGTGGGGGGGCATGGTATGCCTTTCATGCCTAGTCATGTCCCATCCAATAGTCCACATGCTCCCAAGCACCTTAATCATAGGTAAAGTGATATGGCTTTTCACTTCCCTTTCATCACATCTTACACCCCTTTTTATATTTTTATAGATATATACTTCAAAATGGAAATTGTTACAAGCTATGATTTATCAAATTGTGCTTTTATAAGCATAACATTTCCATAGTGAAATTGGAGAGGAAATTTCTTTTTTTCTAGTTTCATTTAATTATTTCTAGCTTTTGATTTTTCCATTTATTATATATGGAGCAAAGCTCATTTTCAAAATGGATGGCATACCCATTATGTATATAAAAAAAAAGAGCTAACACTAAAGAGATTTTGATCTAATGTAGGAACAGGAATAATTTATTTTTTGTTGGTACCTTTCTATATTTCCACAATAATAGTATCTTTCCTTTAGCTTGGACAATTGTGCCATTATTGATATTGATTCCCATATTCATAGATCTATCAATTTTTGTAAATATTTTTTTTTGTTCTTTGGTAATATGGTTATAACAACTATTATCTAAGTATCAAATATTGTTCTAAACTTCTGAAGCTGTTGGACAAGTATAAAAAAGAGAAGTAGCATTTTTTATTCTTTGGAGTAATTAGGTTGATGATTTTATTTAAGATGATAATTCATTTTAATATGCCCAAAATTTTTACAATTTGAGGATTATCGCTTGCTACAATGCCACAATTCTCCAAGTGACTAGCATTTTTTATAAATTTTGCATAGAGGGTATTTTGACTTTTTACCCTTCTGATATTTATGATTACAATTTTACTCTTCAAATCTATCAATTCCTATAAATGTTTTTCATCTCGATCATATGATTATAATGACCACTCTGTAAGTACCAAATATCATTGTTAACTTCTGAAATTGCTTAATGTCAAGTTAGGATAGATACCAAATAGTTGGTCCGAAAACAAAGGATATTGTAAAGTATAAAACCAAGTAGGATTAATAATTAAATGGATGTGCAAGTATAGAAAGACAATAGCAATGGAAGCACACATGCACGTAAATAGCAAAGCACATAAGGAATATTGTAGTTTAGTCTAACTTGACACCTATTCCACTCTCTAAGATATCCTTAACCTTGGGTTCCACTATTCACTTGTGGAATCATACTTCTCTTGATTTAATTAGATCACCAAGAACTCTTAAACCATGCCTAGTTTCTCTGAGCTCATCAATAAACTCTTTATAACACTCAACACTGCTACAAGGATTCCCTTATTGATAGAAAAGCCAAATATCCAAAATAAGAAAATGTACAATAGAATGTCTCTTATCAAGATAAGACATATATGAAAAAGCTTAAGGTTAAGGATTACTCAATGAAAATAAAGTGCTTCAGACTCCTCTTATATCGAATTTGATATAACTTGAACCTTGTTAGACTTTAAGGCCCTTTGGAGTGAATACACATGGAAGCTTATTAGGGTCTCTTATGAATGCTTTGTCTTTAGCTTTTAGAACCCTCAAGAATCCTTTTTCTTTTCAATGGAACTTGTATCTATAAGTTTTGAAGAGGTTTTTGTTCATTTTGAAGAAGTTCTTGTCCATTTAGAAGAAGATCATTGAAAACTAGATGTTAGAACACCTCTTGAGTTTTCAACCATTAAATCTATAGACCTATGTTATCGTCATCTCTCCTTTGTTGAAGTCCTTTGTTAGTGTTAATGAGTTTAAAGAGGTTTGTAGTCTCCTCTGTAGCCTCTTTTCTGGAATATGATCATTGTAGAGATCTCAACAGATCTCTGTGGGACTTATAAATCCTCTATTAAAAAATTCTATTGATGTGACTTGGAACACCCAACTCAATAGCGAGTGTGATAGTCCAATATCACCTAGGCGGCTCTCCTCTATGGTCTCCTATATTGGTCCTATACTATGTAAACACGGTTTCAACAGACACAACAAGCCTTTGTGGTTCATTTTGTCTCCTTTGTGGGTTCTTTCGTAACTCAAAATCTTAACAAAACTTAATTAACTTAAATTCAAGTTATAAACAAGTTTTATTATCATCAAAACTACATGCCTAGACTCAACATTCTTCACCTATGTGGTGATCGCAAAACTTGATGACTTAGGATAATAAAAATATGCTAGTGAACTAAGTAAACTACCCCTATTTATCTTATTCAATGAACTGTTGGAGTTTATTTCATTTCTACTCATATGTTAAGATAGTCCCATTTTCAATTGTTCAATTTAATATTTCACAAAAAATTTAAAAGTTTAGTCCCCCCTCCCCCACCCTCCCTCCTCCCCTCTTTATATCATTTTTCCTCAAAGTGGAAATAAGTTATAGTATTCTTCTCCTTTTTGTCATAATATAAAAGGTCAAGAGGGTGAGAGAATTAAAATTCTAACTTTTAAGATGAGTTACTAAACTTTTTATTCCCCCTTCTTAGTCAAAATCAATATGAGAGTTGGGGATTGAGATGTGAAAGGTTAAGTACTCCCCCTAAGATGCATAGTTTAGACACTTGGAATTGAAGCTCATAAGATGCATACTTTAGACACTTGGAATTGAAACTCAACTATGTAAAATGTAAAAATTAGCTTATTTCTTATTTTTAAACCAAGGTCATCTAGTTCATGTGATTTTCATTATAGTCCAAGTATTAGACGATTAACCTCATAACTTTTCTCATATACCTATATGCAAGATGGTTCTCATATGAGAGATAAAGTGATCAAGGCTAAAAACATGAGATGCAAAGTTTTAAGAATAGAAATATAATACTTTACTTTCCTAGCCTTCAGCTCCTTTGAACAAAATAATTTATCATTGTTTAACTAGGGTCGTGGAGCCATTTCTTTGGCTCTACTTGGAAGGAAGTTATACATGTTAGCATAAATGCATGGTTTCGATGACAAATAAAACTTGATTATGTACTAATGATTATTACCGAGCATTTAGCATTCAAAAACAAGTTGTAGGCTTTATAAACAAAAGAAAACTGAGAAGATATTCCAAGGCATCAATCTGTGTAACTGAAAAGACAAATAAATTGGGTGAGTGTAGAAGCAAAAGACAAAATACCTCTATAGTCAAAGTTCAAATGAAAAGGAATCAACTGTCACCATTCGTCTATCAAAGTGAAGATTATCTCTGACGAATGTAAAGCAATGAGCATATAATAGACTTCATTTCTCATAAGTGAGCCACAATCAAATAGCTCACTAAGCCAATGATCATCTGTTAAAAATTAACAAATGTGGAGTAATGGAGTTCGTTTGCGCCTTTACAATTCGTCTATTACTTGCAATAGACAAATTTTTAGATGAATTGCTGAAAGGATAATTTATTTGCACCTCTACAACTCATCTATTACTTACAATAGACAATCTAACAAATGAAGTACTGGAAAGATGATTTATCTATGCCTCTATGATTTGTCTATTACTTGTAATGGATAATCTAATAGGCAAGTGCTAGAAAAACAAATCATCCGCACTAACTAGATTCGTCTACTACTTACCATGGACAAACTAGAAGACGAAGGGACTTTATCTGATGGACAGTTGGACAGATACTTTGTTTGTCATAAGTGAAGACAAGTAACTGACAAACTGAATTATTGGTCTTCACCCAACATTAATGAGGAACTTTTCATATTGATAAAAGAATTAGCCATTGCAGAAACTTTTTGACCAATACTTATTAGAATCAAGAAATCATTTTCACCAAGGTCAGCGTTGCAGACATTCCAGCAGACGAGAATTAAGCAGAAGATAGAGAATTCAAATGTATTAATTAAAACAATCTTATGTCATTAATAGAGTTCACCAACTACCAACGGTGGGAATTTAAAGTGGTTATAAATGCAACATCATTAGATCAAGAAAAAAAGCAGAAAAAATTTACTAAATTGAGCCAAAACTTTCTGCATCTTTCAAGAGTTGTGAGCCTTGCATTCAAACCTTCCTCAACTTTCTTTGAAGGCTTTCAACAACCTTTCAGGAAGATCATTTAAATATATATTTAATCTTCAAAAATCTTTCCCTGTGCTTATTAAGAAGTGTCTGTTTATATGCTTTAACTCTTAATATTTATTCATTGTAATTTCTTTAAGCTAGTGGTTGAGGCTAGACTTAAGAAGAGTTGTGATTGTTTGGGTGCATATAAGAGCTATTTAGTTATGCCCCATAGAGCTAGAATCTAGAAGAGCATAGGGTACACTATAGTTACCCCCCCTAGAGTTAGAATCTAGAAGAGTGCAGGGTACACTAATTGTATTTCTACTCTCGGAGATATTGGAACCCAAAACACTAAGAGAAGAGTGCTCTTGGAAGAGTGGAGTAGATTGTTTACTCAAACCACTTTAAAAATCTCTGTGTCTTATTTATTTATGCATTGATTGAGTGATTAGATTGATCGCTAGAGGGGCATTTGATTCTAAAAGGGTTTAGCAAAATTTTAAGTACTTAATTCATCTCTCCTTTCTTAGTTATTTGCCTAAGCTTCGGGGCTAACAAGAGGTATCAGAGCAGATTACATGAACACTTGTAGTGATCCAATGACAAACCCATCATCTTCTTCTTAGATATTCACCGAGGAGCAATCGTCTACCCGGTCACTCCTATTTGATGGAACTAACTTTGCTTATTGGAAGTTGAGGATGAAATAATTTATTATAGCCAATGATATGAAATCTTGGAAGGCTATTGAAATAGGAATCACTCTTCCTCCACTGAAATAGGTGGATGGACTAAAGGGGAGGCCATCTTAGTTTAAAATAATGCAAAGACTATGAACTCCTTATTTTATAGACTATCTTCATCTGAGTTTGATAGAGTATCCTCTTGCACTACTGCAAAAGGTATTTGGGATAAATTAATACCTATATATGAAGGGTCCTCACAATCAAGGGAACTAGAAGAAATATGTTGATAGGAAAATTAGAAAATTTTATGATAAAAGAAGGGGAGAGCATATCAGAAATATATGCTCGTTTCTTAAAAATTACTAACACTTTGAAAGGTTTGAAAAAAGAAGTCATAAATTTTAAACAGGTAATGAAGATATTGAGGGCACTACTTGAATCTTGGAACTAGAAGATCACATGATAGAAGAAGAAAGGATCTGAAAACTCTTTTGGTGGAACATGAGCTGATCAAAAGTAAGAAAGAGGAGCCAATGAAGCAAAAGAAAAGTATTACTCTCAAGGTAACCAAGGAAAGCAGCAGTGATCCTGTATCACAATCCAAAGATAATATGGCCATGATAGTTAAAAATTTTAGAAGATTCACAAGAAACAATAGAGGCTACACCTCAAGGAGACAACCTAGACAACAAAAGAAAATGGTTGAAAGAAAGAAAGCTCTCCCCACATGATATAAATGTAGAATCAGACACATATCTTCTAGGTGTCCAAATGAAGAAGAAGTGAATGTGAATGAGAAAGATGGAAAAAAAAAAGAAATACTTCAAGAAGTCATCAAGAAATCAAGCTAGAGGAATGTACGTGAATGATGAAGACTCCTTGAGCATAAGTTCAAGTGAGAAAGATGATAATGAAATTAAACACCTTGTAAGAATATGCTGCATGACTCACATGGAGAACAAATCAACAGACCAAATCTCCATCAAAGAGCAATGCACAATAGATCTGGAGACAAGTAAACTCTTATTACTCTTATAGTTTTAATTCTTCAAGTTAGAATAGTACTTATGCAAAATGCAAAAAGTTTGATGAATTAAAACAATCATATAACTCTCTCTCTAGTGAATTTGAATCACTTAGCTAGAAATTCACTGAAAAAAAGACATTTTAATACAACTGTCAAAGTAAATTCTATTCTGGTAGAAAGAAATCTATCTCTATAAAAAGAGGTTGGAAATCTAAATAAGGAGATAAAGATATTAAATAGTATGTTGAGTAAATTCTCTAATTCAGGAGAATTTGTTACCAAGTTTATGAGAATGACTGTTCAAACTAGTAAAAAGGGGCTTGGTTCTGAATAGTCAGATGATGGAAATTTACATAAATTTGTTGGATGATCCAAGGGTATAAACCTCATAGAAGAAAGAGAAATTTGTTCAAAAATTAGAAGGTTTATAAGATATTCCTAGGTAAAAAAACCAATGGGATATAATGCACCAAGTAGAATATCAAACACTTGGTATTTTTGTAATAAAGTTGAACATAAATTGTATGATTGCTACGCTAAAAAGATGCAAGAAAAAATGTGCAGAAATGAGATGTAAACCCAAGAATTATGCACAATCTTCTAGCACATATAATTACACTAACACCATTGGACCCTATACTTAGGTGTTAAAGAGGTAAGAAGAATATTTGCTTTGAATGTAGGTAAGTTTGAAAGCTATGTTTAAAAATTCCTGGTTCATGGATAGCAGCTACTCAATACATATGACTGGAAATAAGAAGCTATTCAAAGAATTGAAGCCAATAAATGGAGGAACAGTTGCATTCGGCAATAATGACAAAGGCTTCATCAAAGGGATATGTAAAATTTATGGTTTATTCAATGCATGCATAGAATATATATTATATATAGAAGGACTCAAGTACAATTTGCTAAGTATTAGTCAATTATGTAACAAGGGTTACAAAGTCATGTTTGAACCATCTGCATGTAATGTATTTAGTATAGACAACGATCTATTATTCAGCCAAAATAGGTATAGAAATATTTATTTAGTACAGCTAGATGATATTATTGAAAATTTCTTAATCATAGTCAATGATGATCCATGGGTATGGCATAAAAGGATAAGACACATCAACATGTCAAATATCAAATCCTTGTGGAAAAAGGATCTCATGATTGGTCTACTTAAACTAAATTATAACAAAATTCAAATATGCAAATCTTTGCAAATCTTGTCAATTGTCGAAATAGATCAAAGTGTCCTTCCATCCTAAAAGTGAGATATCTACTTTTAGTCTTCTAGAATTATTATATGGCTCTCTTTAGACCATCAGATGTTGTCACCCTTGGAGGAAAAAGATATATATATGTCATCGCAGGTGATTACTTTAGATTCACATGGGTGATTCTCTTAACTAGCAAAGACAAAGCATTTTCAATGTTCTATACATTTTCAAAGCTAGTTCAAAATGAGAAACAAATATCAATTATGCTTATCCGTAGTGATCACAGTGGTGAATTTTAAAAAAAAATTATTGACTTTTGTGAAGAAAAAGGAATTCACTATAGTATCTCATCCCCCAGAACTCCTCAACAAAATGGAGTTGTGGAAAGAAAGAATCAAGCAATTTAGGAAATGAAAAGGACCATGTTAAATGAGAGTAATTTTTCCAAAAGATTCTAAGGAGAAGCATTAAGTATAGCTTGTCACGTACTAAACAAGGTTATCATTAGAGTAATATTAAAGAAAACCCCATATGAGCTTTGGAAAGGAAGGAAACCCAATATCTCATATTTTTATTCCTTTGGATGCTAATAATATTTGTTAAATAATGGGAAGGATAATCTTGGAAAGTTTGATCCAAAAAGTGATTAAGCTATCTTTGTTGATTACTCTTCTAATAGTAGAGCATTTAAAGTATATATTAAGAGAAACACAGGTTGTAGAAGAGTCTATACATGTTAAATTCGATGAAACAAATATAACCCCAAGAAAGAAGTGTGATAGTGATGTAGATAAAGTTGCAACTGATATGAAGAAACTCAAATTAGAAGATCAAAAAGATGCCACAAAATTTGAAGATATGCAAACTTCAGACAATGAGGAGGTAAGTACAAGTAATGTTCCCTATCAAGCTCTCACTGATTTGAGATTTATTAGTGTCATCCTAGAAAAAAAATTATAGATAATGTCATGATGGTGTTGTCAGCATTATTGTATAAGATTTCGATGATAACAACATTTAAAATAAGATAAGAAGTTTGTATGCCTACATGAGTTCTCAAATACCAGGAGAAAAAGTACATCAACAATGAAGAAAAATATGAATAAAAACAACTTCAAATTGAGGTCTAACCAGTTAAATGGAACCTGCAGAGACTGAATTACTGATGAATCTAAAAGATACATGGTTAACTTCTCAAACTGAGCTCAACAATTTTTTGTTGCCAATATTGCCTTACACCAGAAAACACATTTTTAAATTTCTCTTCCCTAAGCAATGAACAAAACAGAAAGCCAGAGACTACAACTCTACAATACATTCAGCAATCTGCCTTTATTGTTAATTTGATTATTGTCAATTTAAGAATTAAATTTTATACTTTGTTTCGACTAAATGCAAAATGTTTCGACTAAATGCAAAATTATTTCTAAAAAACTTATTATATGTTATTATAGCATGTTTAATTATTAATTATTTTTAATCTTTAATTAAAATTAATTAAAGATAAATTTTTAAATAATAAAAAATTCAAACTGATTTATCAGCTCTAATTCAAATTAAATTTTTAGTAACAGGGTTAGGGTTAAGTTAAGGTTAAATTTAAGAAATATTATTAGGATTAGAGTTTAAGTTTTGCGGATGGTGTTAGGGTTACGATTGATTTTAACTCAACGTCATCGTGCTCTAGTTGTAGTTAATATGTTTTCGAATTGTTCTCAATCTGAATTGTCAATCTATTTCCAAACAGTAAACCAATTTCAATTTTAAAAATATAGTTGGGTTAATAATGAAATTTTAGAAAATATTAAGAAAGTTTTAGAAGATTGGTTAGGTTTAAGGGTTTGAGATGAATTCAACCGTACTTAACCGGATGCCTAATAGCCAATGTTACATTTGCAATCTTCTTGATAAAAACATAGTAAAATGGGTTCCTTAGGGTGCTTCTTCCTATAAAATGGGCGTTTAACAGGGATGATTAAGGGCCTGTTTGGCCTGGCGGTGGCTTTTAAGCACTTACAGGAAGCGCGTTTGCACGTAGAGCTTTTGGGAA
>JAYJMB010000806.1:4827-61878 GCA_036873735.1 Pouteria campechiana | reverse complement strand
TACGTATCAAAATCATAACACAATTGCATAAGAATAACAAATATCTAAGTATAAAAATGTATCTTATGAGTGAATGATATCCACTCATCATTTATTCTTCTTATTAGTTCAAACCAATAATATATCTTTTCAAAGTTAGTAATAGTTAGTAACTTAATTTAATTAAATCAGTTTGTCATTCTTTGTGGGATCGACCCTTGCTCACACACACTATACTACTATACAATCATGCACTTGTGAGGTATTATAATTTGAACCATCATATACCAAAACTTATTCTAAGTCTATTTAGTTGTATACTTAGTAACTAAGATTAATTAAGTTGGTTTGCTATTCTCTATTGGATCGACCCTTGAATTTGCACACTATATTGCTATTTGTCCGTACACTTGCAAGGAATTAAAATTTGAACCATCAAGTTTGTGGCGTTGTTGTTAGGAAATGGTTCCAAATTGATTTGATTTATTTAGTTACAAATTTTCTTTTTCAAGGTTGTATATGTGTTTAGGATTTTTAGTTATTTGAGTTTCTATTTTTTGTTGAGTTGTGATTTCAAGGAAGAAGAATAGATGGGAGAATGCATGGAAAACATGTATGAGATCTTGGTGCAGACTCACAACAGATGAGTGTTAGAGGTAAGTCCAAAGGAATGTTAAATTTAATTCTAACACTAAGCTTTCTATGCATATGTTAGGGCTTGCCAAGTAGATGAAGATGATTTTCTCCATGATGATAAACTAAAAATAACCAATTCCCACTAAGGTATGTTTTATTTATGATATTTTTGGTCATTCAGACAATGCTTGTCCTTTTAATCAGAGTTTTGAAGAATCTTTAGGACAAGCTAATATAATGAATTTCTATAACTAACTACCCCTTGATGATCTGTATCTTGGTTGGAGAAGTCATCCCAATTTTGCATGGAATAATGATCCGAATCAGATTCAATCTGGAACATGTTTTCAATCAAAGAAACCTACTCTTGAAGAAATATTGTAAAGTTTTATCTAGGTAACCCAAACTTAGTCCCAAAATGATGAAATGAGGTTCCAAAATATTGAAGCAAGATTCCAGAATGTGGAGGCATCCATGAAGATGATGGAGATTCAGTTGGGGCAAATTACAAAGACTGTCCAAAGTCACATATCTAGAAAGCTATCAAGTCATCTTGAGCAAGTGAAAGCAATCACAATATTGGGAAGTGGTAAGCTGAACAAAGTTTTTGAAAAACCTAGTGAAAATTTTAGCATTCGATGTTTTTTCACAAGAAAAAGCTGGTGAGATGATTGAAAATTCTAACGAAGGCTAAGAAAAGGAGGAGATTAAAAAAAATTTGAACTGGAGTAATTACCTCATTATTTAAGGTATGCATTTATAGGTAATGATTTATGCTTTTCAATGATTGTTTCTTCTTCTTTTATAGGTATGGAGGAGGACATGCTCATGCAATTCAAAGATCATACTATGAAGTTAGATAATTTCAAGGAGATGGTGAAAGAGATGAAGTAGAAGATACTACATCATTCAACAATGTTGAGCACGAACATTTTCCAAGCCACTACCAAGTTTCAAAGAACCATATCACAGAAAGGCCAAATTTCAATACAATGATGGAAGGCCATAGTCGGGTTGAGACTATAAACAAAGCACTTCTTAGGAGGCAACCCAAGCTTTCTGAACTTTCTTTATTTTCTTCTCATTTAGCTTAGTTTTCTGTTTGCCTTCTATACTTTTAAGATAGATTTTTTTTATTTCTAATTACTATGTATTTTGCAAAAGGAGGAAATATGATTTTAGAGGATTGCATATGATCTTTCAAGTGTTAAAATGATGTCATGCTAGCTCTAGAAGAAGAGGATGTGAATGCACTTCATTTAGGGAAGCTCTTGATCTTAAACTTCTTTCATTATTTCACAATAAGGACAATGTGAAGTTTAAGTTGGTGGGTGTTTTGCATCATTCCATTCAAGTGTATTTAGTTTTTTTTGGGCAAATTTTTTGGAATTTAGGTATAATTTTGATGAGCTTCACTTTTTGATAACTTAGCTAAAGGAAATTCAAGAGCAACTGTGCTAACATGCTGAAATTGAATGAGATGGATTCTCTCTTGATGATCTATAACATATGCTAAGTTTTTTTTTATTACCATTGCACATGATTTAGAAGGAAGGATCAATGCTACCTTGTGATTTAATGATTCTTATGATAAGTCCTTCTTTTTCATGATTGAGGAAAATTTCATTGAGCACATTATGTTATGATCATGTAAAGTGTATGTTGACTAGTTGATAGTGTTGTGAATTTAGTGACATATTTTGGTTGATGTAAGCATTCTAGAACTTGTTTGATTATCCCTCAAGGTGAAATCCTAGACTACATGTTTACTTGGAAATGATTTAGGTATTCTTTGATCAGTTTGAGCCTTTCAAGCTCACCTAGTATATTCATGTCACTAGTATTCCCTTTGAACCTTCATGAAAGAATGACATACGCAATGCATGTAAAAGACCATCATTCAATTTTCTTTCTTTAGCCTCATCATCTAGACCCTTTCAGCCAGAAAAACCATGCTTAACCTATAAGAGACATATTCTATACATATGGTTGTTAGAGAGGTATGAGTGAAGCAAAAGAAATTAAGTTTTGGGGGAATCAAAGAGAAGAATGCCGAAAGAAGAAAAAAAGGAAAATAAGAAAAGAATTAGTAAGGAATCATCTTTTAAATTGGGGAACCACATCTCCAAGAACTCAATAGAAAACAAGTTTGGGGGTGTGGTAGTAATATAGACCATAATAGGGGGTATCACATCCCAATGACCTTGATAGAAAATACATTTGGGGGTGTGATAGTAATAAAACTCATAATAATAATATAAAAAGAGAGAACCCCAAACAAAAAAAAATTAAGAGAGTGAACATTTACATGCAATTTAGTTATGATCTCTTACCTTGTGACTCTTTATTCCTTTTCTTTATTAGCTAAATCCAAGGCCCCATTACAAGCTTAATAAAGACCTATTGATCTAAGTGAACAGAGTCGTCTACATTAGTGGAGAGGGATTATGAAAAGCAAGCTTATGGGGTGTTTGTGAAGATCATGAGAATCATTGGTTTGCACATTATTGATTGAAAAGTATGCATATAACATGAAATTGACATTACACACACATTTTGACATCATGCAAGAATTGATGAAGCATGATTTTCATGAGATTACTTGGTAGGTGTCTTGAATGATTTCTGAATTATATGTACATGTGTCATTTGTCTAGCTTGTTTTTGATCGTTTGAGAGAGATTATCATAATTAATTCATGAGTTCAAATTTCTATCTTGCTCAAGGATGATCAAAAGCTAGTTTGGGTGTATTTTATAAACTCATAATATACCATTTTTTATTACCTAAATTCACACATTTTTTGGATCCTCTTTTGATGTAAATGTAGTGGATTCCAATAAATCTGCACTTAATTTAATTATTACTTGAAAAGTGAATTCTATATTTAATTATTATATTTATTTATAGATAATTAAGTGTAAGAAAAGGAATAAAATATGGAAGACATCAAGTTAGAGAAAGGAGTAAAGCAGTGGAGTTTGGATAATGAACAAGTGGTTGAAAAATGAAGATTACAAGTTAAAGAAGTTGAATGTGAAAACAAAGCACTAATTTGACATAATTTCTGGTACCAATTGAGATGGATTTAGCTCAAGTGCTGAACATGTAAGTTTTTTTCCTAGAATTTATCTATCCAAAAAGTCAAGAATCATATGATTCGGATTTGAAACATGAAGTTATGGCCAAAACACTACAGTTGTCTTAGACTTCAATTCTGCTGACAGGAATTTTGGATAAAGAAAGGCAACAATTTGACCGCCCATGAATCATATAAGATAGATGATTCAAACAAAGTGATAAATATGAAAGTTGTATATCTTGAAATTATCTATCTAATGCAAAACAAATATATAATTTTGAGTCCATATGAGGAAGTTATGATCAAAATAGTGTAAGTATCTCTGGCTAAACAACAAGCTAACACCGGCTGCACTAGCAGCATCCCTAATTTTGCATATTCAATGTTAAGTACATAGCTAGGTGTATTTGAGGTTTTTTAAGGAAAAAATTTAGGGTTTTTGAGAGAACTTTTGCACTTCCACTTTGAGGGTTTTTTGGAGGCCCTTTTAAAGGTAAGGGGAAGGAGAGTTTTACAAGAGAAGAGAAGCAAGAGAGGAAGAGAGAAGATGTTCTTCATTATTATCATCCTGTCTCAAGGAGTTGTTTCTTTCTCTTCCTTGAACTAGTGACTCTTTCTAGGGTAAAGATGTAACCCATTTCGATACTCTTTGTTATGGATTGTTGGATATTATTAATATTATGAGTTAGATTATTTATCAAATCAAGGTTAAGTTATACATGATATGCTAACCCATGAGCTCCCTTGAATGAGAAGGATAGATGATTAAGATACACATCATATGCTAAACCATTCTATTTTGGTTCTTATGATCTTGAACTTAATGGGTTTTCACCTTAATTATGCTACACATCATAGTTAATTGGAAAGAGTAAAAGCACTTGATTTAAACCCATACATGTACTGGTAATAATCTTAATTTTGAAAGAATAAACCTAAGTGAGGCATTAAATTAAAATTTTTATTGGCAAAAGGTTATCATTTTGTGGTAAAATTGGATCCCTATACTTCTTCTTCTTGTTAATCTCTTTGCATTATCTTTAGCTATTTATTTACTTTTATTCTGTTAAGTTTTTGAAATTATATCAAACCTTATTCCAAGTTTGTTTAGCTGTATACTTAGTAACTAAGATTAATTAAGTTGGTTTGCCATTCTCTGTGGGATCGACTTTTGCATTTGCACACTATATTGCTATACGTATGTACACTTGTGAGGAATTATAATTTGAACCATCACACAACAAGGATTCTTCATTATTCACAATAAGACATTTGACTTGGATATCGCTCAAATCTACTAAATACATATTTCCACATCTTTTACCAAGTATGACAACTAAATTTAAACTATTTATCATAGAACATATATGTGATTCAAACACAACCTTATAACCATTATCACAAAATTGACTAACACTTAAAAGATTGTGTTTTGATACTTCTACTAGTAAAATATTCAAAATAGTAATAGAGGGAAGTTGGCTGATCTTACCAATCCTAACCACTTTATCTTTTTAATTATCTACAAAGGTAACTATTCCTCCACTTTTAGCTTTTAATTCTTTGAACGGCTCTTTCTCCCCTATCATGTCTTTTGAGCAACTACTATCAATATACCATTTACTACTCCTTATGGATCTCAAGCACACCTATAATAATAAGGTCAAGCTATAATTTTTTTTACCCATTTAGGAATGGTCTAGATGGGTTAGTAGCAGAATATTTTGGCACCCATTGCTTTTTAGATGCTACTAATCTATCTGGAGATATTGTTGGATTTATTATATTAGCAATAGGTTTTGTTACCCTAATCAGGTTCTATTTGGGTTCTAATTTTCAATTATTTTTCTTTCTTTGGTTTTCCCAACTTTTCATCTTTGCCTTTATTTTAAATAAAGTAGAGGTCAATGTTTTTCTAAGGGCATGATTTTTTGCTTTTCTCTACTCAAGTTCTATGTTAAGGTTTTGTTTAGTCTTAAGCTAAGTATTTTCTTATTTTAATTTAGTGCATTCATAGATTACTCTTTCTAGTTCTCTTTTTGTTTCCTTATGTTTAACTTTTAAAGTTTTAAAATTTCAACATAACTCATCTAATAATTCCTCTAGATCAGAAGTTTTAGGTTTTGAATTTACCTCATCTTCATAAATGGCCATGAAGCTTATTCTTATATGCTTCTCCTAATTTCTTTCTTTGCAGCTATGTGAACTAAATTGTGCTTCATTTTCTTCTTCTATTTCACTCAAGCTTTCTTGCATCATATTCTCTAGCATTTCCCATGCAACCATAGCTTTCTTCTTCTTTTCAAATTTCCTGTTGTTAGAAATATTCTTTTTATCAAAGTAAGAATAATACCTTTTCTTCTTATCTCCTTGCTTTTTATTCTATTCTAAATAGTTAAACTTCATATGCCTAGACTTGTTGCAATTATAATATATTAGAATCTCCTTTCTCTTTTCCTTGCTCTTGTTGTTACTATTGAAGTTGTCTCCAAATTTATTCTTCCTGATTATATTTTTGAATCTTCTAGTTATCATTGTCATATCCTCATCATCTTCACTCATTGAGGCTTCTTCTAAAGAATCTTCATTCTCTGAATTAGCTTGTAAAGTAATCTTTTTGCCTTGAATTCATCTAAAACCTTTTGCTTCATTCAGACTTCATGGGTCATAAGTGATCCCATGAGTTATTCCACTATCATTTTATCCAGATCATTTGCTTCTTAGATAATAGTTACTTTAGGCATCCAAAATCTAGGTAGGATCTCAAGATCTTTTTAACTAACTTAGGTTGTTCATATTTCTCTCCCAAGCTTTTCAGTCTATTGGTAATTTCCCAAAACCTTCCAAACATTTAAGAGATACTTTCTGAGTCCTTCATGGAGGGGGCTTCATATTCCTACACTAAAAGATTAATTTTAGTTTCTTTTACTTGATTTGTACCTTCATGTGCTACCTAAACTTTATCCCAGATTTCTTTAGCTGGATCACAATCAAAAATCTTTTCAAATTCAGATAAAGATAGTGCACATGAGCGACAATTCTTGATCTTAGCATCACATTCTACTGTTTGAATATCTTCTGGTGTATACTTATCTTCTGTATTTGTAACATTCTTTCCATTCTTTACTATAAGCCATAATTGATAATTTGTGGCAATCAAGAAGTTTTGCATTCTCATTTTCCAATACCCATAATTTGTTCCATCAAAAAGTGGAGGTCTGGAAGTAGATTGTCCTTCAGCAAATGTGCTATGTAACATACTAGTCATTTGGATCACTTCATGAGTTAATATACTAGTAATTGAAAATTAACTAGTGAAGCCTGCTCTAATACCACTTATTGGTGCCTAGCTAGATGGTAGCTCAAGAGGGGGGGGAATTGAGATTTCAAAAATTTTGGTCATTAACTTGAGAGATGTGCTTAAAATAAAAAAAACTAAAACTCACAGCACGTATGCACAAGATTTTTATAATGGTTCGGCTCTTCCTAGGTTTCTAAACTCACTAACTAACTTATATATGTTGGTTTCCAAGCTTACCAACTTATTGGTTTTCCAAGCTAACTAGAAACGTTTATAAACTCTTGGTTTTCAGAGCTCACCAACTAACTCACTAGTTTTTCAAATAGAAAATTATAGATTAATGCCTCTTACTTAGGTATACTTGTATGAAAATTAAAACTCAATTGACTAAATAAAATATGCAATAAGATTAGATCTATCAAACTCTTTTTGAAGTTGACATAGACCTAGCTTTGAATGCTTTTACAGTATTACAGTAGTTGGAGTTAACCAATGGAAGATCTTGAATGCTCTTTTTGAATACTCAAATTAGATGATTTTTTGGTTTTTTTAGATGGGATTATGTGTTTCTTTAATCATCTTTTTATAGGCTTTGAGACAAGATTCAACCATTGTAACCTTTAGCACCATTTTAAAATTGTTAGGAAGAGTTGGTAACAACTTTTTGCATTCTGTTGAGCTTCAAAATTTTTGAGTTAAGTAGCTAGAACGTCTGACATTTGATCCACCACTTATCAAAATTTCTAAAGTAGTTCCTCAAAATTTCTAAGATTAGTGTTTTCTTAATAGTATTCTCACAGAATTTTTGTGCATTAATTTTAATGTCAATAGTCATATTTTGAACTTCTGAAGAACTTCTAAGATACCTATGAAGATTAGATTTTTGCTTCTGATATGTTTCTTTGATTCTTACCTTCTTGAAGACGCCTTTGAGAAAGCTTTTGAGTTGCTTCTAAGGATCTTCTGAGTATTGTGTTAGCATTTTGAGTTACTTCTGACAAGCTTTTGATTATGGATTCTTCTTCTTAGTTAACTCTAAGGGTCAAATTCAACATCTGACGTTCTTGTCTTTTTCAATTTACTTTTGACATTATTTATGTATTGTTTCTGAAAGTATTCTAAGAAGATTTTGATTTCAGAATTTTCCTCCAGATTAATTTTATATATCCACTATCAGACTTCAGAAAAATTTTTGAGATTTGGAATTGTTTCTGAGGTTCTTTTGAAGAACTTTTGAGTATAGAAAGTTCCTTTGAAGTGGACAATTTAACTTTTGACATATTTCTATAATTCGAGAAAGTTTTTACATGACCTCTGAAGTGTAATATTGCTACACCTTGATTCTGAGGAGTTTCTAAGCTATCTCTTATGGTGTTTTGAGGTACATGTGTTTACTTATGAACTATTCTAAGTTTCACGTTTTGCTTTTGATAGGGTTCTAACATACTTTTGACCAGGTTCTTAGGTTTTTCTTGGATACTAAACTTCTGATCTTCATGCTATGTTTCTAAATAGGTTCTGATATACTTCTGAGTGGTTTATGAATAAATTTTTATTTGAGCATTCCTTTTAAAATATCTTCCTTTGAAGGGTTAATGTAATAATTTTTCCTATTAACACCTTTTATTACTTGTAGTTACTCTCCTTAACTTGTTTTGAAATTTAAACGCTACATCATTTAGACAGTAACTTGTTAGTACCTTATTTCTTCACTCATTTGTTTGTTCATCATCAAAATTAAGTTATTTAATCTCATTCATCATCAAAATCAAGCTTAGTAAAGGGGTTAGACTTAATAATACAAGCATAAAACAATCCATTCATACCTTTGTGGAATCCTTCCCATCCTTAGATTCATATTTTAAAACCCTTAAACTTACATTCTTATATTAGACATATCATTTCCTATCTGTGCCCCTTTTTCAGTGTCATCATAGTTTTAGGACTCATCACATAATGCTACCTTCCTAGTATCAGAGGAACACAGCTCTAGTACCATTATATCATGCCATGCCCCCAGGCCTATGTGTTTCACCATTATCTCATAATTTTCACATTTCTATGGGGAACTTCTGCCAAAAATTTAGCAGAGTCTACCCTATATTTTAAGGGTTAAAACCTATGCATGCATTTATTAATCATATTTAAAACTTGAATTTATGCAATAATTATAAAATAACAACTTAAACCATTCAACTGCCCAATTTACCCACATTTGCCAAGAACCTAAGTCACACCATGATGGTAGACATACTAGAAGAACACTAATCCATTTACAAAACATTAGGACATGCCAATATATTACTCTTTCATATATACCCATAATACATCACTAACTAAATTATTATAATTTTAAATGCATATAAATATCAATCACAAATTCTTATTTATCACAAAGAAAGGGTCTTCAATCCACTCACTAGTCCCATCCAGCAGTCGGGATTCTTGACCTGACCTGTTAGCTAAAAATTAAAACAAGAAAGCATGAGTCCAGGAAAACTCAGTAAGTAAGCATATAGGGAGTAATTTTGAAATAATAACAGCATGTTTGTCAGTAGAATAGGAATAGATACAATCATAATGCAATTACGAAATATAATTTGAACATAAATTATATCCCTTTTTAGGTCACCTTGACACCTCATATCACATTAGTACTATGTAGGTACTTCACATCATAATCGTGCAATATCAGCATATAGGCATAAAACAATCCATTCATACCTTTGTGGAATCCTTCCCATTCCATTCCATAGCTAATATCATAATGACCTATTCTTGGGATAATTACAATCCCCATCCATACATATATTAAGGAATACTTACTATCCCTTTGTTCACAATTCATTCACTCAACGTATAATTGGGGAATACTACTTATTCCCAACTAAGCCCCCTTTCAACATACTATAATTTCACAAATGTGACTCATAACTAATAATTATATCATAATCTAACATACTAGGACATAGCAATTGGGACATTCATTATCCCCATTTAATCATACATGCCCATGCCAAGCATATGATATATGCTATCCCTAGCTAATAATACATTTAACTTGATAAGGGAGCCTACTTACCTTAATGGAGTAAACCATCCTCAAGGTCCATGACTTGGCTTCCAATCAATGCTCACTAACCCTACATACATATATGACATGTATCATCACTCATATAAAGACCACATTAATCAAGTCATTCCAATTCATTAAACTTAATTTCTTGATTCCCTTATAGGGATGCTTGTGTAACTATAATTTCCATGAAATTTTCATTCTCATAGCCTACATATTGCAACCTAACTTTGATCCTGCTTTAGTATGAATGCATCCTTAATTAGATGGTTAAGGGCCACAGTGGGATCATGCATCCACACCTTATTTTTCATTAGAACATTTCACCGTACATTTATTGTGCATAGCTTTGTTCTTAATTTCTACCCTAGTGTATCATAATTCATATTCAATCACATGTAACATTAAGACAACTTCCTTATGAATGAATTATATTCCAGAAGAACTAAGCCTTCATCCCACTACATTAGGGCTTGGAATTATAATAATTCCTTTACACATAATTCACTTTTCATGTGGGCATTTTAATGAGCATCTTATAGGCATCAAGAAATTTATAATTTTCCAATTAGATGAATCAAGGGAATTTCATCACTAACCACATATACTTATTGCTTCACATAATTAACATCCCAATAGCTTCAAGAATGGACTAATTATACACTAAACTTGAATAAATCACTATCCAATATCATAAGCCACAAATTCCCAATTTAGAGCATAACTATTATTGTTCAAATTCGTGTATAGAAAATCACAAGATTTTCATACCCAACTCATTAAAACAAAGCTATCCACTAATTAACCATTTCTCCCATGATTTACATGACAATTTCAACTCAAATCCCCCTCTAATCATTGTTCATAGTTTACATCAAACCCTAATAAAGCACAATAACAACATTAATTAGGGAAAACGAGGATTACCATCAAATTCGAACATGGATTCCTTCTTAACACAAGCATTCGGTCCCAAATCTTCATGAATCCACCATAAATCACAACAATACGGATTTTTCCCCCTCTCTCCACCTTCCAAACGAATGGGTTTGAATTTAAATCCATGGGGAATGGGTTTTCCATTAGATCCTAGCTAAAATGACCAAAAACATGGGCAAAGAGAGCTGGGAAATAAGTTAGGATGAGAGGGAGGGGAGGAGCATTCGAATGAGGAAAAAAAATGAAGGGCTAGTGCCCTTAAAAAAAATGATGCTTTGTCGACCTATCGCTCCAGCACTATGGCTCAAAAATCTGGACCTCGACACTAGTTCCTACTGCTATCCGGACGCCCTTCATCATAAAACAATGTTGCACCACCAAATCCTATTACACACCATTTTTAGCCTATGCAGAATGGCACTACGGTGCTAGATTTGGGCGTCACTGCCTAGAATTCGCTGCTCCCTGTTTTAACACTTTTTCTCCCTTTTTAAATCCTATTTCCTCAAGCATTCATTCCATGATTCCTCAAATTTATACATCATTAAACCACATATTAATTCCCCTAATTACATCCAAATTCATGTCCAATTACGTGGACTCATAATTACCCAAACTTTAACACCTTGGGTGTTACATGAAGATATACTGGTGGTGCAAGATTTTCCTGATGTATTTCTAGATGAACTGCCAGGTTTACCCCTAGAAAGAGAGGTGGAGTTTGGTATTGATCTCCAACCTAGACCTAGGCCAATATGGAGAGCTCTATTTCGAATGGCGTAAGTAGAGATGACAGAGTTAAAAGTACAACTGCAAGAGTTGATGGATAAGGGGTTCATTCGTTCTAGTGTGTCATCATGGGGAGCACCAGTACTGTTTGTAAGGAAGAATGATGGGGGTTTGAGATTGTGCATTGATTAAAGGAGCTTAATAAGGTAACCATCAAGAATAAGTATCCATTACCTAGTCTTGATGACTTGTTGGATAGTTGCAAGGGGCAAGGACATTCTCCAAGGTTGATTTGCAATCAAGGCACAATTAGATGATAATTAAAGCTGTAAATGTGTCTTAGACTGCCTTAAGGATGAGATATGGGCATTACGAGTTCCTAGTGATGTCATTTGGCTTGACTAATGCTCTCGTAGTGTTTATGGATTTGATGTATAGAGTGTTCAGGCCATATTTAGATTAGTTTGTAATTGTGTTTATTGATGATATTCTAATCTACTCCAAGAGTATGGAGGAACATGAACATCATTTGAGGATGACATTGTAGAAGCTTAGAGAATAAAAGATGTATGCTAAACTTAAAAATTATAATTTTTGGATGAATAGTGTGGCATTCTAGGTCATGTGGTTTTTGGAGATGGTATCTCTGTAGATCCTCACAGGATAGAAGCAATGATGAATTGGCCAAGATCGATTAATGTGATAGAGGTGAGGTGTTTCTTGTGATTGGTAGGATATTACAGGAGGTTCGTACAAGGGTTTTCCACGATTGTAGTACAATGACTAGACTAACATACAAAAAAAGCAAATTTGATTAGACTGATTAGTGTGAGGAAGCCTTTCAAGAATTGAAGTGGCGTTTGGTGGAAGCACTAGTGTTGAAAGTGCCATCAAGACAAGGAGGACTTGTGGTATATAGTGATGCTTCAAAGACTGGGCTTCGCTATGTGCTAATGTAGAATGAGAATGGGATAGCATATGCATCAAGAGAGTTAAGGTTGCATAAATAGAACTACTTGACACATGATTTGGAATTAGCTGTAGTGGTCTTTGCATTGAAGATATGGAGGCACTATCTATATGGTGAGAAGAGTGATATTTACATGTAACACTCAAGGTGTTAAAAGTGAGAAAATTTCAAATTTTTTTTAAATGATGGACAAAACATTTTGAATTTTTTTTAAATGATGGGCAAATTGTACATTAACTTATGAATTTAAAGAGAATTATTATGAAATGTAGTGTACAGAGTGAGTTAATAACATTATCTATAATTATTTGAGAGAATAAATTATGTATTTTAGTGTATGTATATAGAGGGATGAATAACATACACATTAGTCACAATTATTTGGGAAAAACTTGTGGTAAAAGGTTTGAGAAAAAGAAGAGATAAAAATGTAGAAAATACAAAATACACAAAAGGAAGTGGTACAGCAAATTGAGTGCCGCAGCGCCACTTGGTAAAAAGGACAGATTAGATGGCCAGCGGGGCTAGCACCAGTAAGGCGATGGTGTGATGAATAGTGAAATTTGATTTTTTTTAAAGGCTTCTTTTACCCTTTCTTCCCTATAGTCTTAGTCATGGAAACCGCCCATTTTTGCCCATTTTCATATGATTCCTAGAAGAAAAACCTCGTTTAGACATGATAATCCATCACCCATGTGTTCAGGACCTAGCTCCATCTGTTTGGATGGTGAAAGAGGAAAGGAAAATACATTTGGCCATGATTGGGGGAGGATTCATGAATATGTAGGTTGAATCTTCGTGGAAGGGAGGAAGACACATTCAAAATTGATGGTAACCTTCTTTTCCCCATTTGATTTTATGAATTTCCAGTTACTAGGGTTTCATAGCTTCGTGAACAGTGATGGGGAGATGAAAATGCATGATTTATATGTACATTTCATGGAGGAAATGACTAATGGGTTAATTATAACGTTTCTGAAGTCATTTGGTCATGGAGATTCCATTATACTACTTTGTCAAGACCTAAGTGATAGTTGGAAAGGGGATTTCATGTGTTGATTCATGAATTAATTGCCTAATTAGCTTGTTTTGATAATTAATTCCATATTAATTATGTTTTATCATAGATAGGTGTTGGTGGAAAAGAAATTCCCTAGAACCACTTGATTGAAATGCTATAAATTGAATGATGCATAGGGAATGTTCAATGAAATGCCCAGGTGAGGAGTAATGATGTGTAAAGGGCGGATTGCAACCCTCAAATTTTGATTAAGTTGAATTAGTATATTTTGGGATAAAAATTACTTGCTAAGAAAGTGTTTAGTGTTGAATAGTGTTGAATACAACCTATATAAAGTTGAGAATATGAACCATTATAGACTATAGATATTGATAATGAAGCTATGTCTAGTGTATGTCGGATAAAGTGTCAATGAGCAGCAAAAATCATTGAATAAGTTTGTTCTTAAGATTAAGTGAATGATAATGATATTGTATGATAATGATGCTAAAAATATCATACATTAAGTAATGATTATTATATGTTTAATGAAATATTTCACTTAGAAACAAGATATGTTACATTACCTATGGCAGTGTTTAAGTGGCTATTTAAATTCAGGTTAATTGACTTGAATTAATGAGTGGGTTGATGTTTGAGGAGGCTATATAGATAAAATGGGGATGCTTACAATTGTGCTTAATTAACTTATAATGACTCGTATGAGAAACAAGTGTAAAAGGAATTGTGTTCTATGTGATATGTGTAGGGCCATTGGATCACTGATTGGAAACGAAAGAGTTGAGGAACTATGGAATCGTTCTCCATTAAGGTAAGTAGGCCCCTTTTTTCTGACTGATTAATGAATGTATGGATTGATGGGATTGTGAGTATACCTTGAATATGGGCACCATGTTTTTAAGAATGTTTGTTTTATTGTATAAATATGTGGATTGTGGGGATAATGAATATCCCTTAACTATAAGCACTGTATTTTCAAAGATATTAGTTTGTTACGTTGTGGCAAACTAGGGATAGAAAGTATCCTGTGTTGATCTATAATGAATAATGTTGATTATGTTATATGTGGAAGAACTTGTGAGTGGATGAGGATAGTGATACCTCACAATTTTGTTGCGTAAAGTGATTATGTTCTATTGTGATTGGAATGACAGAATTACGTGTATTATGATGATATGGACAATGGGATATTGTCCTATACTATGTGAAATTTGATAAATTATGGAGTTATACATGTTGTGGATTCAAACATGGTTTGTTTTAGTTGATTATTTTTTATTATTCTGCCTACTTACCAAGTTCTCCTGGACTCACCCTATTTTATTAAAATTTTTAGTGGACAAGTTGAACAATTGAGCTTGGGTTTAGAATTTAAAGATTATTAATGTATTTTAAATGGTGTTGAGATTGGTGATTCCCCATAAGAAATATGTAATTATAAATTGATGCGATTTAATGTGATGTAAAAGTTATTAATAAAGTTATTGTATTAGCATGCCATTGTTATAGTTGTTTAATTATAATATCATATGATTTACAAATGGATAGGTTTAACCCTCAAAATGCAGGGTGGATTGCCGAATGTTTGATAGAATTTTCTCTCAAAAATGGGGAAAGTGTAGGCTAATGGGAAAACGCATAGACCCCAAGGCAAGGCGTGACATTACATTGATCATAAAAGATTGAAATATATCTTTACATAGAAGGGGTTAAATATGAATGTAGTGGATAATGCTTTGAGCAAGAAGTCAGAGAATAGCATAGCATGTGTGCTTACTCAAAAAAAAGAGTTATTCAAGGAACTGAGGAGCTTAAATCCACATGTGTGTATGGAAGGGCTAGTTGTACAAGTGTACCAATTAACTATATAGCCAACCTAATAAATGAGATCAGGCTAGATCAAGAGCAGACTATAGATGAGGAGTTTTGAAACATGAGAGAGAATGCTCAAAATGGTGGGATGCAAGATTTTGTAATGGGCACTGATGGTATTTTGAGGCAAAAGAATCGATTAATGATTGCTAGGGAAGCAGCAATAGTGCAAAAGATACTTGAGGAAGCCCATTACTCACCATATACCATTCACCCAAGTCATATGAAGATGTATAATGATTTGAAGGTACATTATTTATGGAATGGTATGAAGAATGATGTAGCAAAATGTGTGGCTGAATGCTTAACATGTCAGAAGGTGAAAGTTGAATATCAAAGGCTGGGTGGTTTGTTACGGCCCATTAATATTACCAAGTGGAAATTGGAAAACATTAGGATGGATTTTATTAGTGGATTTCCATGGAATATAGCAAGATATGATAGTATTTGGGTAATTATGGATAGGTTAACTAAGGTGGCTCACTTCATACCTGTGAAGACAACATTTATAGCTGAGAAATATGCTTAGATCTATCACAAGGAAATAATAAGGTTGCATGGTGCACTAAGTCTATCATTACAGCAGATTGAGGTTCAGTGTTCACCTCAAAGTTTGGAAAGCCTTACATAAGGCAATGGGGACTTGGTTGGATTTTAGGACTACATACCATCAGCAGACAAATGGAATGGGTGAATAGGCATTTAGAGGACATGTTAAGGGCATGTGTGCTTGAATGGGGCAGAGCATGGACTGAGTACTTGGCATTGGTAGAGTTTGCATACAATAACAATTATCATTCGAGTATTCTGACGGCTCCATTCAAGGCATTGTATGGCCAAAAGTGCAGATCACCATTACACTAGGATGAAGTGGGTGAGAGAGAATTAGTTGGCCCATACATGATTGCAAACCCAATGGACAAGATATTGCCTATTAGAGAAAAGATCCGAGTTGCTTAGTTACATCAAAAGAGTTATGCTAATACACGAAGGCATGATATGGAGTTCCAAGTGGGGGACATGGTATTCTTGAAAATGTCTCCTATGAAAGGCATAGTGCAGTTTGGCACTAAAGGTAAGCTGAGCCCAAGATATGTGTTGTTGTATGAGATAATGGAGCAGATTGGTAAGGTGGCATATTAAGTAGCATTACCACCATCTCTAGTGAAGTGCATGATGTTTTTCATGTATCCACATTATAGAATTATGAGCTATATCCATCTCATGTGTTGAGACCAGAAGAGATTCAAATTGGGAAGAATTTGCAGTATATAGATGATTGATCCAAGTATTGGATAGCAAAGAAAACCAGCTCAGAAATAAAGTGATTTTTCTTATGGAGATCTAGTGGGGCAACCACCCTGAGGAGGAAGCAACATGGGAACTTGAGGAGATGATGAAGACTAAGTATCCTTACTTTTGGAACAAGGCTTGAAGTTTTGAGGTCGAAACTTATTGTAAGCAGGGTAGAATGTGACACCCCAGATTCTGAGGTAATTCAACATAATTATTTTGGGGCATTTTGGCACATGAGTAAAGTGGATTTGTGTAGGGATTTTATTGAATTATACACATATAATTATGAGTGGGATGGTTAAGATTAAAATTGATGAATTGATGAGAAATTTGGGTTACATGTGTAGGATTGGGCTTGCATTGTTGGCGCACTGAATGTAAGAGAAGGCATGGTGCTACACCACCCATTCTCTTTTCCACACATCTCCTCTTTCATACCCATTCACACCCACAGTCCTAGCCTCTTCTTGCTCATTTTTTTTCACTTGATCCTTGCAAGGAAATTTTGATTTTTCACGTGCAATCCATCACCATGAAGAAGGGGAGCAAATCCTCATTTGTGTGGATGTGTAAAGGGAAGAAGAGAAATTTGGTTTTATCAATCTTGCTAAAATTTGTTGAGGAAACTTGAAGATTTGTGGTTGGATTTTCATTTTGGGGTGGAATCAAACCATGAAATCAAAGGTAAATGCCTTCCCCTAATCAATTTTGGAATTTCTATTGCTAGGGTTTTAATATGCAAAACATGATCTATTTTTGGGGAAAATGAGATGGATTAAGTGGGGATTTCATCGGGGAAATTATTATGTTGATGAATGCAATGTTTTGGGGAGGATTTGACGTGAGAAAATCCTTGTATATTGCTGTCCATGAAGTGGACAACAATGTTTCTGAATGATGGATTGTTATGTATATGAATGATGATTTGGGGCAGCATATTGATTGATTTGGGGTTTAATCAATTTTTTTATGATGCTATGGTGAAGATAATTATGTTAGATATGGGTTGTTTGTTGTTGGAAATGCATGAAACATATTACATGTTGTTGAAAATTGAAAGGTCAAACAAGCATTGAGATGTTGATGAAATGTCTATATGAGAAGTATAATGTGATTAAATGATATTGTTACAACCCTAATTAGCCATTAGATAGAACCTAAAATAAGGTGTTAATGCACTAAATGCATACCTAAGGAGTAGTTAAAACTTGGGCAGCAATAGGGGTTCATTAGAGTGGTAATTCATACTTGAAATTGCATTAGACAAGAGCCCCCAATTTGGACATATTTATGGGCAAATTTTTGCATGTAAACATGATGTTTATTTGGCTTGAATTAATGCATGAAATAGAAGAGACAATATTTAGGTTTATGCCCTTGGAATTATGATAATTTACATGTTGAAATAATGTTTAAAAACCCACCATTTAGTAGCTTGAAAAGGGACTATAAAGCTAAATTTTTGTAGCCATTGTAAACTATGTTAATACTGATTTGCTATTAGGGTGTTTACAAAGCTAACTCATATGGTGAAATGGATGAAATGATGCTTATGGGTGATAATTGAACCTTAAGTAGGGTATTCATGTGAAGAAACCACTAGAAGTGTGGTGGGTAAAAACTCCCAAAATTGAATCATGTGAACTTGTAAATTGAAAGGGGTGATAATTCTAGCATAATTGAGTAATGGGATAGTTAGATGAATTTCACTTAGTAGTTTATGAAATTGAGTTGGATTTGCCATTTGGATGTATGTGAATATCAAATGTAATACATGTTATGTATGTGGGACCCATTGGGCATTGATTTGGGAGACAAGTGTTGAATTGAAGGTAATGTAATTTGTTTATCCCTATAATCTGCAAAGCAATTAGGGTTTAATAATTTATTGCTATTATAGTTATTAAATCTTAAGAGGAATATTTGACTACATTAAATGTAATCGATGGTGCTTGTGCTATTTAGCTTTACCAATCTCTATAAATTTTAATGCTACTATTAGATAAAACCTTTAGTGCTGGTCTGGGGTTGTTTAATAGTTAGGGTTAATTATCACGCTAGTTTCTAATTAACTATATCGAAGGAGAGAGAGGAAAAATAGTCCGAATGCTAAATATTCAAAGTGTGAATTGATTTATAATTGTGTCAATGATCAATTATGAGATTCCGATGGTGGATGTTGACTTGAACCAAAGTTTTCTTCTCTAATAGATTTTTTTATAATGTTGCTTTCATTACACTCAAAAACCCCATTCTTAATTATATTGCATAAAACTAAACTAAATACTCTTCGTGGGATCAACCCTTACTCACACTACTATAATTAATTTAATTAGAGCAAGATTCTAAATTTGGTTACCTATGATAGCACACCAAAATTTTAGCACCATTGCTGAGGAGGCATTCTAATTTGTTTTTATGGTTTGTTATTTTTCCTATTTATTTTTGTTTTTTTTGGATTCATTAGATTCTCCTTAATTGTTTATGACTGTTACTCGATCTTCTAATACAGGTGATTTGTAGTATAAACTAGAAATAGAGAGAACTTTGCACAAATTAAGGAGAGAATTTTGAAAAATTTCTGAATAGAATGCATTCTCAAATCCTTTATTTGAAGATAGCAATTCTAATTCAAAAAAAGGAGGAAATCATGGTTGTAACTGGAACTTTGAAAGAGCTTATCACACCTAATTTGGATAAACAATCCTTATGCATAATGTTTCCTACTTTAGATGCTACTTTTAATTTTGAATTAAAATCAGGACTTATTCGTCTCTTGCTTACTTTCCATGGTCTTGCAGGTAAAAATCCTCATAAGCATCTAAAGGAGTTTCACATGGTATGTACAAGTATGAAACCAAGAGGGGTGACTGAATAGCAAATAAAACTAAGAGCCTTTTCATTCTCTTTGAAAGATTTGGCTAAGAATTGCCTTTACTATCTACCATCTAGAGCATCACAACATGGAATGAGAAGAAGAGGTTGCTTTGGAGAAATATTTTCTAGCTTCAAGGGAGGACAACATTAGGAAGGAAATTTGTAGTGTGAGAAAGCATAGTGGAGAATCCCCAAACGAATATTGGGAGCGTTTAAAGAAATTATGTACATGCTGCCCCTATCATTGTATTATTGAGCAACTACTAATCCAATATTTCTATGTGGGCCTTCTTCCTACTAAAAGAAGCATGATTGATGCCACTTGTGGAGGAGCTTTGGTGGATAAAACTCCAAAAGTTGCAAGAAATTTGATTGCAAACATGGCAGCAAATTCACTATTAGCATTATTTTATGATTTTGATAGTAACAAAACTTATATTAAAGAGAAGAATCCTGTATACTTAAATCTCTAACAATTATATAAATGGTTATGAATTAATAAATAGCAATTAATGCAAACATGAATGACTAATTATACAAGCATACATTCCTTACTTTATGGTGCGTACATAATAAACATGAATAAACCTTTACTGCATAAATTTGCTAAATAAATCTATCCACCATAATTACTTAAGCTTTCATATTATGCATTTAATAGACATATATATTATCCTTGCTTTACAAAATGATACAATCATATGAGGATAAAATACATTATGATATTATATAGATGAAAGCAAACAATTTAGCAAGTGGAGATAAGTTCAAGTGCATGATCATGATCGTCTATAAACAAACTGCCACAACTATTTGTTATGTTACAAATGAGTTGAACTAATGAAAATTATGGAAGAAGAAGAAACTAAAAGACAAGCAACAAAAAAGGTTGCAGTTATTCAAAGAGAAGTTTCCATGAAAAAAGCAAATAAGAGACAAACAAGGCTTCGAAGATGCGCTACAATGAGTTTGTATTGTCTGTCAACCTCAATGAGAAAATGTCAACAGACAAATGCAAAACAAGAAGTTAAAGACAAAGCCATGGTCGAAGAGCATAAAGTTGTTCAAGAAACTCAAGCTATTCAAGAAACTCAAGCTATCTACATCAACCAAAAAAAACTTGTTTGAGATGAAGAAAGAAGAAGAAGCTTCATAAAATACTCAGACATTGGAAGAAAGAAGAAATTACTGCCTAGACTATCATGCATAAAGAGGAGAAAGCTTTGTCTGATTAACAAAGTTAGAAGAATGAATTAGTCTGAGGACAGAAAGGCAATATGAACAAAGAAGAGAGTGCAACTTCAACTAAGCCAGGACAAACAAATCAAGATTGAAGAACCAAGGAAGTTGCAAGAACAAACCCCTTCTGTTGCTTGAAGTGTGCAGAATAGTTAAAGAACTCTGCCTCATCTTTGGATCAAAAAGTCATCTATCATAGCAAAAAAAGTATTAGCCAAAGTAGAAGGTGAAGTAGAAGATGCACATGGAGCATAGATGAAGCTGAGAACAGACAAAGTGCTGCTTGGATCAAAATGGGCTTCAACAAACAAAGGCATGATTGTCTACAATTTACAATAGACAAATGCGACATGCAAAGTATTCTATCTAAGACAAAGGATAACATAATTTGTCTATCACTTACATCATATGCACACCACAATTCATTTATTTTAGCATGTTTATGTAAGCTTCATCTGGCAGCTTCAATAGATAATAAGGAACAAAAGATGAAAACCACACTTCATCTGTTAGTGCAACATTGAGTGAACTTCATTTGCCACCTCCACCAAACAATGAAGAAGGAAAAACATCCCACTTCGTCTGTTCGTACAGAAGGAGAAGGTTGTCAATTAATCAGCCCAACTTTGTCAACACCAACTAGAGTTAGCTTGTTATCAACAACAGACAAACCACATACATGAAGGATCGATCAATAGATAAATCTTTTAGAGGAATTTTGGCAGACACAGAAGAGTTTGTCTATCAGTCAGTTCAACATCATCTTCAGTCTCATGGAAGTTCAACAGACAAACAAACCTATGAAGAATTTTTTTGTAACTTATGATAAACAAATGTAAATAGAGAGAGGTAGTAACTTGTCAAAGGAAAATTGATTTATGTGACTAAGCATACAAATGGCATTTACACTCGAGTCGTCATTGTGCAGACTTATACCAATCACTGTTTCTGACAATAAGCGGTGCTGCAAGACTTTCAAAGCCGTGACTAGTCAAATGAGGAACACCTTTTTTTAACATAGCTCATACTCCTCTCTGAACAATAATGCAACAACTCAAGAAAAATCAAAAAATCCTGGACTTCAACAGCAGAAAACTCAAACGATCTTATTTATTCAATGCTGCTCTTATTTCTACATTCCACAGAACCCATCTTCTCCAATTATCAAAAGTATGAATAAGCTATTTAAGGAGAAAAGGGGGACAATTCAAAGTAGGTGAAGGAATACTTTTCAGATGCACCTAACCTTATGCAAATCCTTCCACGCATGGTAAACCATCATTTATCTTTCATGAGCTTCAATCTGCTTATCCTTATGGCCATTGTCTTTACTTTATGGTAAGATCTTTTGTATTATATAGAGTTGAGAGAGAGATCATATCTTCTCCTATGCTTCATTATAACACATGTAAAGTGTCAATTTTCTGGTAAACTTAAATCCAAAGAGTTGTTGGTGAGCTTTAGAAAACTAACAAGGTTGTTGGTGATCTTTGAAACTAGTGATTTTGTGGTGAGCTTGTGAAACCATGTTATAATGAGTTGTTGGTGAACTTAGAAAAACCATAAAGTTTGCTGGTGACCTTTAAAACCAGTGAGTTTCCTAGTGAGCTCATAAAACTAGAAGAGTGTTGGGGACACTTGCTTATGCACCCCTAGAGTTGGAATCCAGAAGAAGTGTCCGAGACACTTATGTATTCCATTGTATGGGATATAGTAGAATCTAAGGCACAATGAGTGTATGCTCTTGGAAGAGTAGATGTAGAGATGGGGTCAAGAACCACTACAAAGATTGTCTTGTCTATGTGAGTATGTTTGTTCCTTTGCTTCATTCTTCGTGCATTTTATTATTTCTATTATTCATCTTACGCTACACCAAACACAAGCATGAAAAGAGAAAAATGATTCAATATAGGTAAAGCAATGAATTTTTCTTTAACCAATTCACCTCTCCCCTCTTAGGTTAAGCCATCCTATGGGACTCTACAAGTGGTATCAGAGCAAGCTAGATCAACAATTCTAGTGATCTGTTTGGCTTAACCAATATTTTCATCCTCTGTGCTCTTTAAAGAGCAGTTCATCTTCCATCTACCAAATTATTGATTGATTAAACTAGATATAATGGGAAAGGAGATTGGAAATATGTCTTATGGCCAAATGATTTTCATCTATTAAAATTATCTATATTGGCATAAGCTAGGATGAAATGAGAGCAGAGCTGAAAATGTTGAAAACTCACTATATGTTCTCTATCCCACCGTTTGTAAGGATGTCTTGGCTTATGAATTGATATGAGAAATCTTAGACAAGCCAAAGACAAATTAATAAGGGACAAAAACATATAGCACTCGCACACCACTTGCATTATTATTTAAACTAACTCAAGTGTAGGAAATCTAAGAAAGCAGAAAATAAACTCCTGAAGAAGAAGAAAGAGAATGAAGATTTGGTTTGAAGAAACAAATTAAGGACATAATGAAATATCAAGTTCCTTCAAAATGAGTAGGAAAGGTAAGTGCAAGTATGACACTCTAACTCAAAAGCTCTTACTAAATGTGTCATTATCTGAACTTTTGAAATATTCACTTGCACATTTTTTCAATCCATTCTTTTGTTAATTAAGTACTTATATTTAGTCTTTCCATTTACTATCTCATCCATGTACTTGATTTCAATTTAACCCTCACATTCAATTTCTTTGATTAATTACATTCTTGTAGAAATAGATTTACATTCTTACATTGCCTTTTTGAATTTTGATTAGTCATTTTTGCATATTTATTTGTAAAAATCAAAGCTTATTCTCGGAACTTTTTTATCATGAGAAACAGAGTTCATAGTTAGAATTTTGTCTACACACCTTAATTGTATTTTGATTAAGAATTAAACTTTAAAACTATACTTGTGTATTTCTGCTTATTCATTTATTCTTACATCCCATCTATAGAAACTAAATGCTACACCTAAAATTTTTATTGATTATCTAAATGTACATTTATAGAGATAATGATTCATTTACAGAGTAGTTTGTATATAGATACTCTGATCATTCATGTATATACATAGGAGAATATAGAGTTAACACTAAGATAAATAAAACTCTGAAAAACATAAAGTAAAATTTCAAAGATAATCAAGAAGTACGGAAAATAATATTCAAACAATAAATAATCTAAAACTAAGAGTGCCTAAAAGACACATAACTAAAAGAAAGATAAAATAACAAAACTGAATGATTATGCTCAAATTAGTACATAAGAATTAAGAGTATTCTAGCACATTAAGTTAACTACAATTTGCAATCGTGCTAGTTCAAGCAACTCCATATGTGATTTAGGCAAAATGCTTATTCTGTTCACTCATGAAAATTATCTTAATCCATCATCTTTTCTCTCTACATACTATTATGATTAAAATGATTCTTTGCACACTAATATATTGACAATATATGTCCACATCAATTTAAACTCATTAATGAAGAAATTGCAAGAATATGTTAAGTGTATGCAGGAAAGCTTGAGTTGAGCATAGAAGAAAGACAATAATAAAAAATCAGGTTCTTCTTCTCAGCTCACAAATCCAAGTAAGAGAGCCTACAATTTCAAGTTTTGGATGCAAGGAAATGATTGAAAACTATAGCCCAGAACAACATCAAAAATGGCATCAAAGGCTTGACAGTAGAAGTTAATCATTTAGTCAAGATCGATAACAATGCCTATGAACTTAAATGAGAAATCTATGAAGGAAGTGCCAAAAGAGATAAGTTTTCAAACTTGATTATAGTTCTTTCATTGCTATATCCTCTAGATGCCTCCAAATGAACTACATTGGATTTGAATTAAGTCAAGTTTTACTATTTTGAGCTAAATCATGTCGAAAATCTTAACAAGCCTTAAAATAATCAAAACTATAACATCATTATAGTCCTAAGATATTGTCAAGCCTGTTTGGGAAACCTCATAATTTAAGGTCTCGAATAGGAACTCCATTCCTAGTCATTCCTTCTATAATAATGTTTCTTGGCTTGATCTCACATAAAGATATAGAATTGAAAATTAAAAACTCATAAAGATAACCATCATGACATACAAACAGAGCATCTAACATTAACAAACTTCCATGAACATTCAAACATCCAAAAATTTCCATCTTCTTAAATCATCAATAGTCACCAATAAGTTCAGAACATTTAAGAAAGAAAATTAAAAATGATTACTCTTTTAAAACTTCAATAGCTATTAACAACCCTGTAATTCTATCCTGAGTCTTAGACAATTCCTTTTCCAAAGTCTTAATTCTATCCATAATCTCTCCATAATCTATACACCCGTTAATCAAAAGAAGATCTGTAGAGGCATTTATCTTCTCAGCAGACTTTAATTCCTTCTTCAACTGTCTCACCTCCTTTTTCAAAAAATGAATCTAACTATTTCCCTTACTTATCTCTCGCTCCATTGTTATCCGAATGTTAACCTCATATATTTTCTATCCAACTAAATATCATAGAATATAAGGGTCACAACCAGTTTTCAAAAGACACATAAACTTTACAAGAATAATCATAACTTAAATAGGAAATAGATCTTCACACTTTTAGAGACACAAATAGGACAAAATAGGATCATGCATTATCACAGTTAAATAATGATGAATAAAATATAATAAAAGATACACATCCAATATTTAACCAACTAAAAGAATGATTCTATAAACAACACAAATCACTAAACTTAAATTTCATAAAAGACCAAAACATGTAAAATCACAAATGTGAGTTTAAAGAGTTGTAATATTACATATAAAAAGCTCAGGTCAAAAAGCAAAATCACTTAATTAGCTAAAACATCAACAACTGCTTCCAACTCTTTAACTCTTTGGTGAGCTTTGGTTAACTCTGTCTCCAAATCTTTAATACCCTCTATTTCCTCCATATAAGCAGAGGAGTTCTTAGTTAAGAGATGAGTAAAATAAAGATTACTACCCATAATAGAAGCCAAATCAACCTTCAGCTACTTAATCTTATCCTAAAGAACTAGATATCTCTCTACAGCCTTAAAAGCAGCATCATCATTCTCACCTTGAATCAACTTAACCAAAGTACTGCAAGATGCCATGATCGCCTTTGTAAGCACTGAAGAGTCATCTCTTCCTCTTAATCCCTCTGTGGAAGAAAAGAGAAAGATGAGAGCTTCTCAGCTTCCCAAGTAATCTATCAACTCCATCATTAATAACTCTCAATCATCACCCCTAATAATAATGACAGACAACCATTAATTAAAAGGAGACACATATTAACAATAATCATGCATTATCACCACATTTGATTCTAGCATATCAATATGATTTTGATGAATAATACATGCTTAATTGCTTAATAACTAATTATTGATTTTTATAAATATGCTTCTTAATAAAAATGTTTAATTATCAAAATGCTTGGAAAATGTTCAATATTATAATCAACCTAATTAATCTAGTCATTAGATTAAACTAATTAGTAGGAAAGAAAATTCTGTATATAGAAGAAAACAATATTCCAAAATTCAACAAAATAGGAGGAAAAGAACTTAAAAAATGAATATTATATAAACAGGAAGAAAAATATAATTAAGGGAAGAGAAAAAAATAATCATAAGTAAAATATTTTTTATTATAACAAAAAGGTGGAGAGAAATATTAGAGACTTGTAAAAAATGTGAGTGACTTGTGAGAAAAATAATCAAGCGGTAGAAAAATGATATTAGGGTCAAACCCATAGGATGATATAAGTCAGATATTCAGGGGGAGATTAAAAGAACATTCCTAATTATTGTACGAGTCCTCAAAGTTTTGTCATCATCAAAAAGGGAGAGATTGTCAGGATTATTTTATATGATTTTGATGATAACAAAACTTATATTAATGAGAAGAATCCTGTATGCTTAAATCTTTAACAATCATATAAATGGTTATGAATTAATAAATAATAATTAATATAAACATGAATGATTAATTATACAAGCATACATTACTCACTTTATGGTGTATATACAATAAACATGAATTAACCTTTACTGCATAAATTTGCTAAATAAATACTATGCACTATAATTACTTAAGCTTTCATATTATGCATTTAATAGAGATGTATATTATCCTTGATTTACAAAATGATACAATCACATGAGGATAAAATACATTCTAATATTTTATATATGAAAGCTAACAATGTAACAAGTGCAAATAAGTTCAATTGTGGGATCATGATCGTCTGTAAACAAACTGCCACAACTATCTACTACGTTACAAAGGAGCTGAACTGATAAAAATCATGAAAGAAGAAGAAAGCAAAAGATAAGTAACAAGAAAAGTTGTTGTTGTTTAAAAAGAAGTTTTCATGAACAAAAGCCAATAGGAGACAAACAAGGCTTCGAAGATGCACTACAATGAGTTTACATTGTCTGTCAACCTCAATGAGAAAATGTCAATAGACAAATGCAAAACAAGAAGTTAAAGACAAAGCCATGATCAAAGAGCATAAAGTTGTTCAAGAAACTCAAGCTATCTACATCAACTAACAAAAACTTGTTTGTGATGAAGAAAGAAGAAGAAGCTTCATCAAATACTCAGACATTGGAAGAAAGAAGAAATTGTCGCCTAATAATCATGCACAAAGAGGAGAAAACTTTTTCTAATCAACAAAGTTAGAAGAATGGATTAGTTTGAGGATAGGAAGGCAATGTGAACAAAGAAGGGAGTGCAACTTTAGTTGAGCCAAGACAAATAAATCAAGATTGAAGAACCAAGGAAGTTGCATAAATAAACCCCTTCTGTTGCTCTAAGTGTGCAGAATAGTTAAAGAATTCTGACTCATCTCCAAATCAAAAGGTCATCTGTCACAACAAAAAAAGTATCAGCCAAAGTAGAAGGTGAAGTAGAAGCTGCACATTGAGCATAGATGAAGTTGAGAACAGGCAAAATGCTGCTTGGATCTAAATGGGCTTCAATAGACAAAGGCACGATTGTCTATAATTTACAATAGATAAATGAAACATGCAAAGTATTCTATCCATGATAAAGCATAACATAACTCATCTGTCGCTTACATTAGACGAATGCCATAATTCATCTATTCGAGCAAGTTTATGTAAGCTTCATCTGGCAGCTTCAATAGATAATAAGGAATAAAAGAAGAAAATCACACTTCATCTATTAGTACAAGACTGAACAAACTTCTTTTGCCACCTCCAATAGACAATAAAGAATAAAGGAAAAACATCCCACTTCCTCTATTCATATAGAAGGAGAAGGTTATCAATTGATCAACCCAACTTCTTCAGCACCACCCAGAGTTAGCCTATTATCTATGACAGACAAACCACATACACGAAGGATCGATCAATAGAAAAATCTCTCAGAGGAATTTTGGCAGACACAGAAGAGTTTGTTTATCAGTCAGTTCAACTTCATCTGCGCCATTCAAAGATCATCTGCTACTTGCAACAGATAAAATCATATGCACTTGAGTCATCATTGTACAAAATTATACCAGTCACTATTTTTAGCAATAAGCGGTACTACAAGACTTCCAAAGTTGTGATTTGTCAAAAAAGGAATACCTTTTTTTAACATAGCTCATCCTCCTCTCTAAATGGTGATATAGTAACTCGAGACAAATCAGAAAGACCTAGACTTCAACGGTCTTATTCATTCAATGCTATTGTTGTTTCTACATTCAAGGGAACTTATCTTCTCCAATGGTCAAAAGTATGAAAAAGCTATTTAAGGAGAAAATGGGGATGATTCAAAGTAGGTGAAGGAATGCTTTTCAGATGTGCCTAACCTTACACAAATCCTTCCACCCATGGCTAAGAGCTTAAATTGTCATTTATCTTTCATGAGCTTCAATCTGCCTATCCTTTTAGCCATTGTCTTTACATTATGGGAAGATCTTTTGTATTACATAGAGCTTAGAGAGAGATCATATCTTCCCTTGTGCTTCATTGTAACACTTTGTAAAGTGTCAGTTTTTTATCAAACTTAAAACTAGAGAGTTGTTGGTGAGCTTTAGAAAACCATCAAGTTCGCTGGTGATCTATGAAACTAGTGAGTTTGTGGTGAGCTCGTGAAAACCACATTGTAATGAGTTCTTGGTGAACTCAGGAAAACTATTAAGTTTGTTGGTGAACTTTGAAACCAATGAGTTTCCTAGTGAGCTCGTAAAACTAGAAGAGTGTCAAGGACACTTGCTTATGCCCCCTTAGAGCTGGAATCCAAAAGAAGTATTAGGGACACTTATGTATTCCATTGTATAGGGTATAGTGGAACCCAAGGCACAATGAGTGTGTACTCTTGGAAGAATGTATGTAGGGATGGGGTCCTGAACCACTATAAAAATCATCTTGTCTGTGTGAGAGTGTTTGTTCATTTGCTTCATTCTTCATGCATTTTATTATTTCTATTATTCATTTTATGCCACACACACACAAGCATGAAAAGAGGAAAATGATTTAACATGGGTTAAGCAATGAATCTTTATTTACCAAATTCACCCCTTCCCTCTTGGGTTAAGCCATCCTATGGGACTCTACATTCGCAACAATTTGACACTAGGCTTGACTCTCCATTATGGCCTATTAATGACATAAGTGTTTCCTCCCTTGAACAACAAATTGCAGGTCTAACTTCTCTTATTCTTCAAATAGCTGTAGGTAATATGCAAATGGCAAAAGCTTGTGAGATTTGTTTAGTGGCAGGGCATCCAACTAGTATATGCCCAACTCTTCAAGAGGAACCTATTGAGCAAGTGAATGCGATGAGTGGTTTTTCTAGATAACCACAAAGGAAGTATGATCCTTATTTGAACACATACAACTTAGGATGAAGGGATCTCCCCAATTTTAAGTATGGAAATCCATAAGCAAGTCAGCCTCTCACTCAAAATTGCCCAAGTTTCTACCAGTATCAACAGTTATACCCACCTTGAAAACAACAAGGACAAACTTCTAACTTTGGTATGTCTTTAAAAAATATTTTTAAGTCTCTCGCCACTAACACTTTACAATTTCAACAGGAAATGAGTGCTAGCATACAAAGTTTAGAGAACCAAGTAAGTCAGATGACAACCACAATCAATCGGCTAGAGGCTCAAAGTTTAGGAAAATTACCCTCTCAAATGGTGGTGAGCCTAAAAGAAAATGCAAGTGCAATTATTTTAAGAAGTAGTAAAGAGGTTAAAATTTTAGCAAAAGCAACTCCTATACCAATGGAGCAAACAAAAGGGAAAAGCATTATTGCAGGCAAAGGCATTCCTATGGACAATGAAGTAACTTAATGTAAGTTTCTACCTCTTTCTGAATATTAGCCAGTACCACCTTTTCTTAAGGCTTTAGCAAAATCTCAAAAAATTGAGTGATATCAAGATTTATTTGAAACTTTTGATAAATGTGAGGCAAACATTTTAGTTTTTGATGCCATTAAACAAGTACCTCATTATGCACAATTCTTGAAAGAATTGTGTACAATAAAGAGGAAACAGAAACTTCAAGGGAAGGTAAGAGAAGGGGAAAATGTTTCTACAATCATTCAAGGAAAACTCCCTACAAAATACAAAGATGCAGGTATGTTTACTATCTCTTGCATGATAGGTAACACTAGACTTGAAAAGGCCATGTTAGATTTAGGATCTTCCATTAATGTTATGCCATATTCTTTGTATGCTTCTTTGAAACTTGGACCTTTGAATAAGACTAGTGTTATGATTCAATTGGATGATAGATCCAATGCCTATCCTAAAGGTGTAGTTAAGAATATTCTTATGCAAGTTAATGATTTAATCTTGTCTACTAATTTTTATGTGCTAGAAATGGAGAATGGTAATCAAACTACTAATATTCTGTTAGGAAGACCCTTCCTAAAGACATCCAAGACTAAAATAGATGTTCATAGTGGCACACTTACCATGGGATTTAATGGTGAAATTGTTAAATTTAACATTTATGATGCCATGAAATATCTTGATGACGATGATCTTGTTTACTCCATTAATGTGATTGATTCTTGTGTACAAAAAATTTTTGAACTTAGTGGAAAAGATGAATTAGAAATTATCATTAGTAAACATCTTGAGAAGGAGAATGTGGTGTTACCTTTGAGTATTGACTTGCATGAAACTATTGCAGAATTGAATGACTTTTCAAAGTTACTAAAATCAGGTAATGATCCTTATAATAAGTTACTAGTTTTGAACAAGAGTCTTTTACTATCTGTTTTGCAGGCATCCACTCCAGATTTGAAGCCTCTTCCTAATCACCTCAAGTACAAGTTCCTTGGAGATGAAGGAACTTTGCTAATTATCATCTCCAATAAATGTAGTGCATTAAAAGAAGAAAGACTTGTGCAAGTTCTTAAGAAGCATAAGAGGGCTATCAGTTGGATAATGAAAGATATTAAAGGAATTGACCCAGCTACATGCATGCTTCATTATTTCTAGTTTGCAATTGCTCCAGATTGAAGAAAGATGTAATGAGTCAAGCTAACAATAATAAACAAAAGCGCTATTTGGGAGGCAACCCAAGGGGAGTTTGTGTTTCTTTTTCTTATTTCCTTCTTATTTCTACATTTATATTATGGTTATTTTTGCATCTTCTTTGCATTTGACTTTATATTGGGGACAATGTAAGTTTTAAGTGTGGGGGGAGGGGATTGAGATTTAGGTTTTGTTTTTGTGTTTTTTTTATCTTTGCTTTTATTTTTGGAAAAAAATTGAGAGATAATTAGTTTTACTGTTTATTTTGGTAGTTTCTGATGATTTGAGGTTGAGGATGTGTAAGCAAGATTCAACTAAGCTTGAAAAATTCATACCATGATTGAATAAGTAATCTTTCAATTTGCAATTGCTTGGTTTAGTTATTTTCCTTAAGAATGGTGATAAATAAATTTCGTAGACAAAAGCTAGTGAGATTTTGAGCCTCTAGACTGGCACATTAACATAAGTCTCATTCTTTGTCTTCATGAGAGATATTCTTTCATGGACATGTTTACTTAGAACTTGCCTTGATTCTCTTTGAGATCACATTGATACACTCATGCATGAACATGATTAAGGCCTTCTTTTTTTGAACTACGTGAGCCAAATAGCCTACCTTGTGATTAATTTTTCCTCTTATTGATCCCTTTTGAGTTTTATAGATTTTTATTGTGAACCTATGTTATGAGCTTGAAACCCAGAAAAATAATATCTTTACCCAAGTCATAGATCTAGTGGAGCATGGGTCATCATTGTGCTATGTATGGGTGTACTAGAAATAAAGTATGGGGGTGTCAAAATTTATGTAGTAGCTATGATTGGTGAAATAGAACATGTTGTTCTTAAAATTGAAAAAAATGTCAAAGTGAAAGAAAAAGAGAAAAGAAAAAGAAAATATCAAAATTCCAAGGGAAGGTGTCTTTTATACATGATGTATTCAAAGGTAAAAGATGCTAGATAAAACAAGTGGCTTTATGTGTCTTATATATTTGAGATTGAATTGATTTATTTGTGCTTCACTAATTTCAATGGCTTTTGAGCTACATTCCTAGATATTTCTCACCTTTACCCTAAACCCCATTACAACCCATGAAATGTCCTTATGATTCATGATACACATGTAACCCCAGTGATGGAGAATGTGAAGATATGCAGGCTTATGGTAGATCTTTTTCATCAAAATGAATTTGAATAGGACACATACCCTTCAAACACATGAGAGTAGAGTGTCTATTTTCGTGAGGGTTTTACTTGTTTAGTTTAATCCATCTTCAAGAGAGAATTCTTATTGAGTGATTGTAATTTGTGTAAGAATGAGTTATTCATGAAGTGTTATGAGGTTTGAAGAGTTTGGTTATTCTTTGTTTAAGATAATTGCAACCTTGATGTTCTTTTGGGAGAGCGAATTTGAGTTTTGCCTGAGGATGAGCAAAAGTTAAGTGTGGGGGAATTTGATGAGAATGTAAAATATTATATTTTATTCCCTTAATACTTAATATTTTACACCTGTTTAATTCCTAAATATACTCATGATTCTTATATTTTGATTTAGGAGACGATTGGAGTGGACACTAGAGGTGGGGGAAGCTAGACTGGAGTAGGAAGCACAATAGCTAAGGTGACATGGCACTACATCAAGTAGTTAGAAAGATGCTTCTGTCTGCCCAAATACTGAACAAGTTGCCCTTTTATTTGTTGAACTTCATCGTGTAGGCTGGAAATGTTAGTGGCATCATGTGATTATGATTTGTCACCCTAATGAGATGAGCTCGGTCTTGCAGCACTTATGCTAGGGCTTGATTCAACACATCTATGGGAAGGGGCTTCTTCATCATCAAGGCCTCTATATTTGAGAATCTTAATAATCATTTCTAGTGAAATTGGCGGCTTGGGATGATGAATCTCTTCAGACAGATTGGATGGCATGCCCGCTCATAGACAAAGCTCATAGTTCAGTGACAGATGACCAAAGCCTCCTTTCAATGTTGATAATTGTGTCATATTCAAGATTGAGGCTTCAATGAGGTTCCCGACATCAATAGAAATCCCCTTTCGTATAGCATAATTTAACATGGCCCTTTCTTTTGAAACTCTTGAAACATGATATGTTGGCATCAGCTTTGCAGAAATAAAATAAGGTCATACCTTTCCTTGAATGGACAAGCCTTTGCTAGGGAAGCTCCCCAGTCCTCTTCTCAATCTTGTCCACATTGTGCCTGTCTTTACAATGGCCCTAATAATCTCTTTAAAATCAGCTCCTTGTGCTTGCATTCTTGAGAAATCATCATCTAGAAAGTCAAGCAGTTGATATTTATGATTAATGGTGATTCTATCAAATGGAACCCACTTACCTCTCACTGTGCCTTAAAATCCTAGTGTTCCTTTATATTTGCATAGAACTCCCTTACAACCATGACAAGGGCTGTGGAAGGTTATTTAGTGAATTCTTCTCAGCTTTGCTCTCTGATTGTAGTAAGAATTCTTTGCATAGGTTGATGAAAACCCCTCTCTTGTACTAACTTCCTTCATACCAGTGGAGTTTGGTATCTTTCTTCAGCATCTTCACTTACAAACATAGGTTTGATGGGAGGTCCGGATTCGATATTCTTCCGCTTCTTTGAAAGACCTTGAACCATAGCTTTCTTCCCTTTTGGAGGCATAATGAGAATGGTATATGCAATATCTTCAAGTGTTGCACCCACTGTAATGGATTTTACTCTCTGTTAGTGGTATCAAGAAACTTGGATCAACCCCAACGACCCCAAACACAAGCCACCTTAAGGGAATATAAATACCCCACACAAGCCATGTCAATGCAACACCACTCCACTTAGAAGCATCCACATACACTTAGCAGTTTCAATGCAATGGCACTACACCTTTCACTTTGTTTCCCCCTTAAGCATTTACACAAACAGCTCATTTGCACATCCTAGTGCCTTCAATCTTCACAGATTGTTGCCCCCAAAGTGTAGAAGTCACTTTACAGAATGTGAAGAGAAATCAATAGAATAAAGGAATACAATTAGAAGTTGAGTAAAAGACACCTTCTTGCCCATGTTTTTTCCTTGAGGTATTTTAACAAATACCTTATGTGCACTCTTCAATTCCTCAAATCCGTAGAGGTGTGTCTCCCCAAATTAAGTCATTCCACTCCCAATCATCCAAGGAAGATGCATAATATAAGAAATTTCATAAAGAAGAGTTGGCTAACCTGATTTCACCTTACCCCTCTTTTCCCAACGTTGAAGCCGAATGAAGAGGGAGTACAGAGAAGAATGCTTGAATGGAGATGAAGATGGGTTGTATGAGGAGTAATTATTGTGGATTTGGGTTAGAGGAGTGGAGTGGAGAGGTGGGTAGGATGGGAGGTGTGTGCATGCTTCCTTGGGCTTAAAGAGACCAAGAGAGTAGGGTTTTAAAAAGGGAGGGGATGAAATGTTTGTGTTTGAAAAAGGGGACTTGGGAGGTTTTTGAAATGGGAGTTATGGTTGCACACGAGGGGGGTGAAGGCTTTGTTTTGCGGCATGAAAATTCCATGTTGTAGCATGAACTTGCTGACTGCCAACTGATTTATGCATTGTTCATCCATGTCGCGGCATGAGCATGTGCTGCCGTGGCATGAACTCACTAACCCTGCTTAGCAACTTCCATGTCGCGGCATGAAAATGTACTGCCGCGGCATGACATGCCTGCCTTCTCATGGACTCCGCATGGCAGAGCAAACTGCCATGCCGCAACATGAAATTGTGCTTCATGGCATGGACTCCTTGACTTCTCATGAACTCCACATAGCTAACTGCCATTCCTGGCATGAAAATTTGCTACTATGGCATGGACTCCCTGACTTCTCATGGACTCCACATAGCTAGCTTCCATGTCGCGGCATGTCGTGGCATGGAATCCCTGGCTTGCATTTTGCTATTGATTGATTGTTGGGATGCCAATGTGCCTAGTGTCCACCCTAAAAATCAGAGATTCAAGCATGTTATTGTGAATGACACTAACTACTAAGACATGAATTAAATTTTTAAATGCTTAACTAAAACTTAATCTACAAAAAGCAAATCTATCGAATATACAATTAACAATTATATTAATTCAATTCCAAAACTAACTACAACACGATTAGAAATTGAAACTGACTAGCTACGACTATTGATCATAATTCAATCAATGCAAATAACAACTATCTATGGATTAAACTAGGGCACTAACAATTAAACTAACACAAATTAAATAAATAGAAGGTTCAGAAGCTTGGGTTGCCTCTTAAGAAGCACTTAAGTTGTAGCCTTTAGCCAAACTCTTTACCTTCTGATCATTCGAGCTTGATAATCATCTTGAGGTGACCAACACCACCCTCATAGTACAACTTCAATCACTGTCCATTGACCTTGAAAATCTCTTTTTCTTCATGATGAAGCTCCATAGCTCCATACGGGAATACTTGTATCACAATGAATGGTCCTGACCACTTGGATTTGAGTTTTCCAGGGAACAACCAAAGCCTGGAATTGAACAATAACACTTTTTGCCCTGGGACAAGTTCTTTTCTCTGGATATGCTTGTCATGTTATGCTTTTGTCAACTCCTTATATATCTTAGCATTCTCATAAGCTTCATTGTGAAATTCATCCAGTTTATTCAGTTGCAGAAGTCATTTCTCCTTAGCTACTTCCATGGTCATGTTCAGCTATTTCATTGCCCAATAAGCACGTTGTTCTAACTCCACTGGAAGATGGCATGCTTTGCCATATACCAACCTATAAGGTGAAATGCCTATAGGTGTCTTGAATGCAATCTGGTATGGTCATAGAGCATCATCCAACCTTTTAGCTCAATCCTTGCAAGAGTTATGTGCTGTCTCTTCCAGAATTTGCTTCACTTCTCTATTGGATATTTCTGCTTGGCCATTTGTTTGAGCATGATAGACTAATGCTATTTTATGCTTAACCCTATACTTTGACAATAGAGCTACAAATTATTTGTTACAAAAATGGCTTCCTTCATCACCGATAATAGCTCTTGGAATTCTAAATATTGTAAAAATACTTTTCCAAAGAAAATTCGGTACTACCTTCCCATCATCAATGTGAGTAGCGATTGCTTCTACCCACTTTGATACATAATTTGCTGCCAAGAGAATATACTAGTGGTTTTAATATGAAGGAAATGGTCCCATGAAGTCGATGCCCCACACATCAAAGAGTTCAACCTCTAAAATATTTTTTTAGAAGCATTTCATTCTTTCTCAATATGTTTCTAATTCTTTGGCATCGATCACATATAGAAACAAAAGCTTGAGCATTCTTAAATAATGTAGGCCAATAAAAACCTAATTGCAAAACTTTTGTAGCTATTTTGTTTTCTCAAAATGTCCTCTACACTCAAGCGTATGGTAGTGCTTGAGGATTTCTTCCATTTCTTCTTCAGATACACATCTCCTAATTATCTAATCAACATAATGTTTATACAGAATTGGATCTTTCCAATAGTAATGCTTCACATTAGAATAAAACTTCTTCTTTTGATGAGGAGACAGTTTAGGTGGCAGGATGTTTCCTGCTAGATATTTTACATAGTTTGCATACCATGGAGTGGATTGTGTTGAAGTAGTAGAAAACAATTACTCATCTAAGAATTGATCATCAATGGGAGGTTTCTGCATCTTCTTCCAACTGTAATCTTTAGAGATGATCTGCCATAAGATTTTTTATCCCTTTCTTGTCTCTGATCTCCAAGTTAAATTCTTAGGGTAGAAGCACCAACCAGATGAGTCTTGGCTTTGCATTCTTCTTGGCCATAAGGTATTAGATTGCGGAATAACCCAGCAATACAATCACCTTATTGCCAATGAGATAAGATCAAAATTTATCAAAGGCAAAAACAATTGTCAACAATTCTTTCTCTGTTGTGGCATAATTGAGTTGAGCATCATTGATAGTCTTGGTAGCATAATAGATGGTGTGAAATACCTTGTTCCTTCGTTATTCTAGGACTACTTCTACATCATAATTACTTGCATCACACATCAGCTTGAATAGTTTATCCCACTTCATTGCAACCATAATAGGTGCTAAAACAAGCTTTTTCTTCAAGGCATTGAATGCCTTCATGCATTCCTCATTGAAATCAAAGGATGTACCTTGCATGAGTAGACTGGAGAGTGGCTTTGATATTTTTGAGAAATCCTTAATGAACCTTCTATAGAATCTTGCATGCCTAAGGAAACTCTGAATTCCCTTGATAGAGGTTGGTGGCGGGTGTTTTTCTATTGTCTCCACTTTGGTTCTGTCAACTTTAATTGCCATACATGAAATCCAATGTCCTAAGACAATGCCTTCTTTAACCATGAAGTGGCATTTTTCCCAATTTAGCACTAAATTTGTTTCTTCACATCTCTGTAAGACTGACTCCCAAGTTTTGAAGACAATGATCAAAAGATTTTCCAAACATGGAGAAATCATCCATGAAGACTTTAAGTACCATGTCAGAAAATATTGCCATCATACATCTCTAAAAAGTGGTCAGTGCATTGCATAGACCAAAAGGCATTCTTTTAAAGGCAGAGGTACCATACGGGCATGTGAATGTGGTCTTCTCTTGGTCTTCTGAAGCAATGGCTATTTGATTATATCCAGAATAGTCATCTAGAAAGTAGTAGTAATCAAAACCTGCTAGATGATCCAACATTTGATCAATGAATCGCAACAGGAAGTGTTCTTATGGCTGTATCCAACTTCATATAATCAATGCAAAACCTCCACGCTGTAATAGTTCTCAATGGAATTAATTCATTATTATCATTATTCACTACTGTCATTCCACCTTTTTATGGGATCACTTGTACAGGCTGACCCATGAACTATTAAAGATAGGATAAATTACCCTTGCATCCAACCACTTCAACACTTCCTTACGAACCACTTCCTTCATAGTTGGATTTAGTCTTCTCTGGGCTTCCACAGATGATCTATAATTTTCTTCCATTAAAATTTTGTGCATGTATACAGTTGGGCTGATTCCTTTTAGATCAAAGATGGACTACACGATAGCTAATTTTTAGTTCCTAAGGACCCCTTATCTTCTTCATCTTTAGAGAGGCTGGATGATATGATAATTGGTAATGAAGAGGATTTCACCAAGAAAGCTGTACCCTAGATGGTCTAGCAATTGTTTGAGCTCAAGAGCTGGTAGCTTCTCAATTGAAGGAGCAAATTGAGGAAGACTCTGTCCCAAACTTTCAAAATACTTTCTGCTATTTGGAGCGAAAGAGTCCAACCACTATACAATTTCTGCAATATCTTCCTCATCAAGAGCAGAAGTAGAAGGATGAGTTAAGCAAGTTTCCAGCAAATCTTCTGAACTCTACAAGTGCTAAGACACTAAGGTACCCAATGAGTCTATTCAGAAGTAGCCATCACTTGTTATCGGATATTTGATTGCATTGAACACCTTAAATATCACTTCCTCATCCTAAAAACGAAGCTTTAATTCACCTTTCTGTACATCAATCAAAGCTCTTCCAGTGGCTAAGAATGGTGTCCCCAAGAGATGGGAACATCTTTGTCTTCTTCTATGTCAAGTACCATAAAGTCTTCTAGGAATATAAACTTGTAAGTCTTGATAAGTACCACGTCAATAATGCCCCTTAGGTGATTGATGGATCCATCCGCCAACTGAAGAGAGATAGTTGTTGGCCTTTCTTCGCTTAGCCCTAATTTTTTGTAAATAGATAAAGTCATAAGATTAATGCTGGCTCCTGTTGGTCTTGGTAGGATAGGCTAGAACCCAAGAGGAAGGGAGGGTGAATTGGGTTTTATAAAATTTACTTCTTTTGACCCCTGTTTGATCAAATCCCCTTCTTTCTTTTATATTGGCATCTAATCATAGTTAAGCAATGGATAAAGCAAATAAGAATATAAAGGAAAGATCAAGCATAGATATCACTCACAATTTATAGTGGTTTGGGCCCTCTCTTAGCACCTACTCCACTCTCTGAATCAGCCTTACTTGCTGCAATCAGGTTCCACTAATCTTTTATGAAATTACACTTGATTTTCCTAAGCTAACTAAGAACTCATACACTGGTTTTACCGAGCTCACCAGAAACTCACTATCTTAGTTTTAACAAACTCACCACTTTAAACCTAATTTTTTAAGCTAACCAACAACTTTTATTAATAAAATAAATGAAATAAGAATTTACACTTTTTGACGTGTTTCTTATTGAGTGCTGAGGAAGATCTTAGATGCAATTCTTTTTGTTATTGAAGCTCTTCCTTTATGTTGTGGAGAGATCGGCCTTAAAGGAGAATGAAGAATGAAAGCTCTTTGTGAATATGAAAGTGGTAGATCTAGGCCATAGGATTTGCAAGATAATTTCTCTCTTTTTCTTGTTTGTATTTTCTCCTTTTTGCTCTCTATCTTCTTATTCAAACATCCCTTCAGTGCTCCTTAAATAGATCTTGAAAACTTGATCATTGGATGATGGGCTTAGAATTTTTGTTACTTTGAACATTCAAACTTTTGACCGTTGGGCATCATCAGGCAGTATGGCGAGTGCCTGGTCCAAGCGGCTGTGCGCCAGGCGACATGTCAAGCGGTTGGGCCAAGTAGCTGTGGATAATTTTTTGGCTTTTCGTCCAAATGAATCTTACTGCCTCTTGGCAGGCAGTATGGCAGGGGTTTGCCATAACAGCTGTGCTCCCAGGCAATAGGCACAGGTATTTGGAGAATTTGCCAGGCGGTTTATCTTCTGATGCTTCATTTCTTGATTCATCTAACTGTCTATTTCTAGGCGGTTGCTTCAAGTAGCTAGCATCCTTCAATTATGTTTTTACATTTTGCTTCTTTTTGAAACTTTGACCTCTTTTAATTTAAATTAAAACGCATTTGTCACAAGTAGTATATATGAAGTATGAATAGTATATTTGATTCATACTTTGTAATGGATGTGTGTATTAAGTATATTTTCTTTTATTTGTTCATACGCACATGGTTTTATTAAATTTTATGTATATACCATGTAATGTCAAAGTAAATTGTTCAATTATAAATATCCACAAATGAGTTTCTATAAATTATAGATCATGGATAGGCGTAATGTATTAGTGCTTTGATGAAGAAAGGTACATTTAGGCATGTTTGTTATTCTTACATTTACTAATGATGCTTTCATGTTTTTCTGTTTATGAAGACATACCTAATTAATTATACACATGTTTCCTTGAAGTTTATCAAACATTTTATAATTATCCATTGATGATATACATACGTTGTGAAGCATGGATGTTTGTTCTAATCTATATATTTTACATAAACTTCATCCGATTATGATTTCTTTCTTTCATCAGTTAATACTTCCATGTAGAACATAGATATTTATAAAAGATCCAACATATGATAAGAAGATGATTGCATAATGGATTATATGATGGTTTATCAAGTAATCATAGATATACAAGAGATTTTTAAAAGATAACCAAATAAGAATGTACCTTGAAGTCATTGTAGCAAAGCATTTGAAAGATGTATTTTGACAATTTATTCTTATAGCAAAATATTTAAAATCATAGCAAAGTATGTGTGTATGCTTGTTGTTGGAATTGGAATATACATTAGAATACATATGTTTTCTTTTGAAGTAATTTATAGTTGAATAAATAGATTGGAAGATTGGTTTCAAGGTTTCTGAAATATATCAAGTTTAGACTTCAGAGCCTCTAAAGTAATTCTTTAGAGTTTCTGAAATGACTTCAGAGTTTATGATATGACTTTAGAGTTTATGACTTGACTTCGAGGAATTAATTGGATGTCATAATTTTAGAGATTTAAAAGCAGTATTGGGTGCTAGTTTCAGAGATTTCTAATCCTAAAGAATTAAAGAGTTGTTTCAGAGTTTCTGAAACTACTTTAAGTACAAGCCTTATAATTTTTGAGAAACTACTTTAGGACCTCTGAGGATGCAGAAATAACTTTTTAAAATATTATTAAAGTTTCTAAAATACTTCAAAAGTGTTCTAATGGTATATATGAGTAATTGAGATACAACTTTTAGATAATGTTCTAATTCTCATAATCATGTGATCGTTATCATTATAAAGTAAATAATTTATGCACATGTAGCAACATGAATTGTCTATATTAGGCACACGAATAGTTCTAATTCTTGTTTTCCAATATTACTAATATGAATGCAAATCCAGTATAAGTTTTATTGTCATCAAAATCATCTGTTATATATGTGTGGATCATCATCACAATACATGTATGACTCAAAAGTCTTCCCCTTTTTAAGATGACAAAACTTGAAGATTTGAGATAAATAAAGGATATGCTAATGATTCAAGAACAAACTCCCCCATACTAATAGAGATATGTAAGTATGTTGAATTTGGTACTAGTCATGACATATGAAGAACTATGAGTCTTTTCATGACATATTTTTCCTCTTTATAATAAACTCCCCTCGACTAATTTGAATTTTGTAATTCTCTAGGGAATGATACTGCTCATGACATATCTAATTTATCCTTTTCTTGGCATGAGTTATGAAAATACTTTTTATTTGGTACGTATATTCCTTTTTCTTTTTATATTCCCTCTATTGCTTTTGCTGACTTGTCCACCAATAAAAGAACACAAAAAGACTCCTTTTCCAGAATAACCACCAATAAAAGAACACAAAAAGACTCCTTTTCTAGAATAACTATGTACTATGAGGAGTAATGGGTTTTCTTAATATTTATCTATATTTTTTCCTTACTTATATTTATTCCATACTTTCCTATCTCAATAATTATCTTCATTTACTCCATACTACTCCCCCTATATTTTCTTCTTGCTTTGAAATCTTCTCTTTGTCAACATCGAAAAACTATACTTCTTCCCCCCATTTTTATTTTCAAATTATACATCATTTTCAATAGAGAATTTTTCTTTTTAAATGTTTTAGCATGATATGACATCAATAAGAAAAATGTATTTATGATACCACATATTGATACCTTGTCGGAGAACTTCACTTGTTGAAGAACTTCTCAATGAATACTCATGAATTAAGTGTATAGTCATTCTAATATTCAATTTCATGATGGATAGATATTTAAACATTCAAGGTCATGCATGATAAATGGATGTAAATCGTATGGACTATCTGTAGAGCATCCAAAGAATTATGATGCATGTATGGATTGTTATAACACAACTATAGATAAAAAAAATTTATCTATTTCAAACATTTCATATTCATGAAAGAGCTGTGAAAATACCATTTAATCATATGATATGATTATTGCTAACCGTGGAGCTTAGATTATCATCATCACATATAAAAATATCCAAAATATTTTTCATGATTGATTTCTGCTTTCCATTTCAAGTTATATAATAGGATTAAGCATTCTTAATCTATTTTCCTAATTCATTTCAAATATTGATTTCAATCATCAGGGTTTCATTGCTAATTATATTTACTAGAAGCTTGAACTATTGGGAAAATGATTTTCATCAATCATTTTACATAAACACACATTTATTTTCTATCAACACAAATTCTCCCATAAATCCAAAACAGTTTTCATTGATGGTTTGTTTTCTATTTTATTATTTTTCATGCTTACTCAAAAAAAAATTTAACTATTGTTCAACAAAATATGGACTATTAATGTGATATGGACCATCATAACAAAGCGTAGTAGATATGAATATGGAAAATCATATTTCATAATTAAACACTTAAAGTCGTGAAACTTAAAATCATAAATAAGCATTATTTTCATGATCAAACATTCATATTATAAACTGATGTCACCTGATTTGTAATTATCTATTTCATAGAGAAAGAGATACATGAAGATCACAAAAGATTTAAAAGAACTAAGTTATGCTTTTCTCAAAAGGATATAACAAAACAAAAAAAAGATATCTAAGAGGTATGAGGATTTGTAGGTGGTCTAGAAGAGGCGGGCTCCCCCTGAGTGGTGTATCTAATGGAAGTCAACTCTTCTATGTTGAGAGTTAGTCTTGGATCCTCAATATGTGAAGTGGGTTCAGCTTTATGTGTGGGATGGGAAGTCTCAAACTGTGAGAGAAGAATATCTATCTTCTTTTCTATTCCTTCTTGTACTCTTCTCAACTCTCCCATTTCTTCCTTTACTTCTCTTTTTAGTTGTCCTACTTCCTTTCTTAATTCCTTTACTTCTAGAGACAATAAACCATATGCAGAAGACCTTGGATAAGTGACTTCAGGTGAAGTTTTGGGAGGTAAAAACTTTATATCTGCAATGGGACTGCTTGTGTGAGCTATTTGCTCTCTTTCACCCATTTCTTCTTCTTCCTCCTCATTTTCATCTTCATCACTCTCCTCATTGTCTTCCTCATCATCTTCCTCCATTCCTCTTTCATTCTTTTGCATCATTTCTGCCACATATTCTGATAACCTGATTCCCATTCATTTTAGAATTGTTGCTCCCACGTGGTCTTTGATTAATATAGACATGTATATGCATGATTCCCCATTGACTAGAACATGAAAATACTCAAAGATTTTTGTCATCCATACACCATATAAAGCTATGTGGTCTGTTCTTTATGGTAAGTGCCCAAATGTAGTGAACATGAGGTTTGGCAAACTAACCTTCTGATAGGTATACAACTTCCACAAAACTCTGGCTTCACTTGCCGTTACTTGCTCTATGCCTCTAATCTTAGGTATGAGCATATTTTCTAAGACGTTTCTAAGCATCCTGAGCTCAATGGATAAGTCTTTTGTTCTCATGTAAGTATGGGCAAATGTATAAGCTATACTTGAAGATAGTTTGTTGAAAATTTCTTCCTTTTTCAAGCCATCCTCATCTTCTATGGCTGGCACATCTAGTATTTCTCCAAGGTGTTCTTCTAGTGATAGCAAGTTTGTTCCAAAGATCATTCTCACACCTTTTACCATAGACTCATAAGAGCTATCTCTCCAATTGAAGTAAAATATGAGGACTAGCTCTCTAAAGATGGTTACTTCATATTTCATTAAATCAATCCACCTTTGATAATTTAACATTGATCGAATATCAGATTTGCATTTATCAAGGAAATCTAGATCAATTTTCTTTTGAACATGAACAAGTCTTCCAAGCATTGAAGTACTACCAAAGGAATATGATGGTAAATCATTTGGTTCAAATTTGGCAGTTGGAACCTTTCTTCCATCAACCTCTTTTGGCAACTTACTCAAATCAAATTTCTTTAGCCTTCCTTCTCCTCTTTTTGTATTTTCTTCCTCAACATTCACATGAGGTTAGGAAGGGAGATTACTTGTGCTATTAGTGGCTTGAGATCTCCTTGAGCTTCTAGAGGTTGAAGGCTGGGAAGAAGACGCTCTTCCTAGAGTTCTAGGTCATTTCACTCCTCTTTGAGGTTTGAAGACAGCAACTTTAGGTGCCATTAAGATATGGGAAAGAGTTGGAAAAGGTAGAAGATTTGTAAAGTGGCTCTAATGGAAGTTTGGAAATGGCAAGTGCTTCCTCTTTTTAGTCCCAAGAGGCTGGCAACGAAGAATGGGTTGAAAATGAAAACTATTTTGAGCCAAGTTTAAAGCATTTTGAAATGGCAAACAGCTATGAGCGCAGGCACCTAGTGTCACGGGTGCCTAGTGTAGCAGGCAGAATGGCTCCGAAAAATATTCTAAGAAATCTGAGTTTTAAAGATTTTATTTTATTTTATCCCAATCTTATTTATTATTATAAATATGTCACACATATCAAATATTTTCAATGCAAGAAAGCATATACATATTTGCATAATTTTAATTTAAGCATGCTCAATCATTACAATCATGAATAATAGCAATAATGCATTTAAATGTAAAAGCCTTTTTGAGCATTCATCAGGATTTAGATAATAAGTTTGATCAATTCATAATGATTTAAACTTTAATGATTTCCAAAAGGAATGACTAAGAGTGAAATTCGTATTTGAGATTTTCTGTTTAATTTTGTACCTTAATCAATTTCATATATTGGCTTAGAATTGTTTATCTCAAATTATTTTGCTCGATCAATGAATTTCTGTATATGTGCAATTAAGGCAATTATTTCAAAGACATCTAGATTATATAGATATATAAAGCATGATTCTTTAATAAAATTATCAAGTTGAGCAACTTATCGTTTTTCATTACTTCTTTTGTAGAATTTTTCAGTTGAGCTCATAAGTGAGGATGCTAAACTTGATTCTTCAATTCAACATTCATAGTTTGGAATCATTGTTGCTTTACTTATCTTCTTTGGCCTTTGTAGCTGTGACTGTCTTCTGAAAATTTTTGATAATCTTGGAGAAACTTATTCTGCATTACTTCTGAGAACTTTCAAGATGTTTCTGATAATTTCTAAGGGTGCTCAAATTTGAAGGTCAGAAGTTCTATAGAACTTCTGCATAAGTGAAAACTTTTGAACTTCTTATTACAGAAACTTTACTTGTTTCTTTTAACTTCTGAGAAACTTATAACTTGAAAAAATATCTTTTCCTTTGTAGCTTTCTTCCATTTTTTCGACTACTTCAAAATGCTTCATTAAGTGCCATTTAGTCCTACATTATTACTCCATTTTGAGCCTCTGAAGTTATGCTTTCATTGCCTCCGAAGACATTCTCTAAAGATGCTTTTTAAAAATTCTGAAGCCATGTTTCAGAGCCTCTGAAGCCACATTTCAAATCCTCCAAAGTGACCTTTTAGATTCTCCAAAGTCATACTTTAGAATCTCCAAAGCCATATTTCAGAGCTTTCGAAGTCACATTTCAGAGCCTCCGAAGCCACACTACAGATCCTCCAAAGTGACCTTTCAGATTCTCTAAAGTCATACTTCAAAATACCTATAGCCATGTTTCAGAGCTTCCGAAGATACTTTTCAGAGCCTCTGAAGCATTATTTTGTCCTTTTTGACATTACCTCCAAAGCTTCTTTCTTTGCTATCAAAATCAAACTTTGAATTTTTTTTTATATCTTTGGACATAGTTTTTTTATTCTGCTTCTTGAAGAATTTCTTCATTTCTTCTGGATTGCATACATTTAGAATATTCTTGATCTTTTTCATCAATAAAGAGTTCATATCTATGTTCTATATGCATTATTTTAATTAGTACAATATTCTATTTAGCATCTCGGTATGCAAAAAGAAATTAACAAAAATATGAACTATATTATTTTGGGTAGATTATTTATTGTTCTATTTTATTTATTTAAATATTTTCTTTATTTAAATTTTAGGATTGAAACATTTAGTTTTTATTATATTAAGATTATCAAGAATTAGAAAGAAATAAATTATATGATTGTTGAGCAATATAAGATATTATCATTTAATCATATGATCACTTAATGTTTTTATGTAAGTGAAAATTCTCTTTTTAAGCTTATTTGAAATTAAGGCAAATTATTTTTAAAGTATACAAACATTCTGTTCCTAATTTGCCACCATTGAATATCAAGAATATTGATTTCCAAATTTGATTTAAATAAAAAATTTCAAATTACAGTTTATATTTTCTTATGGATGCATAATTTTTTAAAGTTTAGATTAAACATATTTCTCTTTAGTATACTTATCCTTAAGATTAAGTTGATCATTTATGCATAGCTTCTCTAATTTAAATAGTTTTTAGAATTCATACTTGTGTTATAGTTTTATAATTTGAAATATATATATGTGTGTGTGTGTGTGTATGTGTGTGTACATGTGTGTATGTGTGTGTTTGTATATTTCTAAGCCAAATTCTAAAGTCAAGCAATATTTAAGACAAAAGAATAAGTGCAAAGATATCAAGTAAAAGGAAGTTTGGTTTGAGTTGTCATACCTGCACTTACCTTGTCTTCCTTCACCTTATGAATACATTTTTGTTCAACAGTTGTCAAGAAATCTTTTGTCTTTTGAAAGAACTTAGTATTTCATCTTTTCTTCAATTTCCTTTTTTATTTCATAGTCCTTTGGTGAGAAGAAATCATTTGCGTTTTTAAGTGTTAGATACTTCTTTTCTTTCTTTCTTCTTTCTATGACTATCCTTCTTTTCCTTTTTCTCACTTCTTTTACTTTGACTTACTTCAGATGTCTATTTTGAACTGCAAGTCTTTTTGTATCATCTTTATCTTCTTCAGATAGATTCTCCTCAACTTGAGAGGATTTCTCAGCTACTTCATCCTTTTGATCTTTAATTTAAATTTGGGATTCAGCACTTTTCTCTTGAATTTCAATCTCTTCTTGAGCTTGCTCCTCTTTAGTCTGCGGTAGTTCTTTTATTGATAATTCTTCTCTTTTCATAGATTGATCATTTTTCTTTTCTCCTTTTTCTTGAGGAGATTGTTCCATTAATTCATGATTTCCTACACTCAAATTATTCTTAGCAGAAACAATAGTTTCATTTGGCAGTAAATCAATTTGCCCTTCAGAAATAACCTTTAACCTATCTATTATGTCTTTTGCATTTTTATAGGTTACAACATGACTAGATATATGGTGGGGCATAGGGCATTTAGCAAAGTATTTTTACCTTTGATATTTACTTGCCTATCTTTTCCATCATCTTTATTTAAACCAATAAAAACAGCTTTCCATATTTCAAAATTATTTACCATAAGACTTATCTCTGTCCTCTTTTTCCATTGATCAAAACTCATTCCCTCAAAGTGTGGAATTTATGTGATAGAATATCCTTCAGGAAATATGATAGTAGACATTAATGGATTACCTAGATATATCACTACAAATGATTAAGTAGCCTGCTTTGATACCATTTGTTGGTCCCAGTAGAATAGGCTAGAACCCAAGAGGGGGGGTGAATTGGGTTTTATAAAATTTACTTCTTTTAACCCTTGTTTGATTAAATCCCTTTCTTTCTTTTATGTTGGCATGCTAATCAAAGTAAAGCAATGGATAAAGCCAATAAGAATATAAAGGACAGATCAAGCATAGATAGCACTCGCAACTTATAGTGGTTAGGGCCCTCTCTTAGCACCTACTCCACTCTCTAAATCAGCCTTACTTGCTGCATTTTGGTTCCACTAATCTTTTGTGGAATCACACTTAGTTTTCTGGAGCTAACCAAGAACTCATACACTAGTTTTAATGAGCTCACTAGAAACTCACTATCTTAGTTTTACATGCTCACCAATAACTCTAACAATGTTGGTTTTCACAAGCTTACCAACAACTTTAATAATGTTGGTTTTCACAAACTCATCAACAACTTTTACCCTAGTTTTTTTAAGCTAACCAACAACTTCTACTAATAAAATAAATGAAATAAGCATGTACACTTTTTGAGGCATTTCTTGTTGAGCGCTGAGGAAGATCTTAGATTCAATTCTTCTTGTTGCAGAAGCTCTTCTTTTATGTTGTGGAGAGATTGGCCTTGAAGGAGATTGAAGAATGAAAGCTCTTTTAGAATACGAAAGTTGTAGATCTAGGCCTTGGGATTTGCAAGATGATTTCTCTCTTTTTCTTGTTTGTATTTTCTCTTTTCTGCTCTCTATCTTCTTATTCAAATGTCCCTTGAGTGCTCCTTAAATAGATCTTGAAAACTTGATTGTTGGATGAGGAGATTAGAATTTTTGTTACTTCGAATGTTCAAATTTTCGACCGTTGGGCATCATCAGGCGGTATGGCAAGCGCCTGGTGCTGATATGCCAAGCAGCTATGCCAAGTGCCTGTGGATAATTTTTTGACTTTTCTTCCAAGTGAATCTTGTTGCCTCCTGGTAGGTGGTATGATAAGCGATAGGCATAGGCAGTTGGAGAAATTTTCAGGCAATTTATCTTCTGGTGCTTCATTTCTTGATTCATCTAACTATCTATTGCCAAGCGGTTCGCCAGGTGGTTGCTTCAAGTGACTAGCATCCTTCAATTGTGTTTTTGCATTTTGCTTCTTTTTGAAACTTTGACATCTTTTATTTTAAATTAAAATGCATTTATCACAAGTAGTATATATGAAGTATGAAAAGTATATTCATACTTTGTAATGGATGTGTGTATTAAGTATATTTTCTTTTATTTGTTCATACACACATGGTTTTATTAAATCTTATGTATATAGTATGTAATGTCAAAGAAAATTGTTCACTTATGAATATCCACAAATGAGTTTCCATAAATTATAGATCATGGATATGCGTAATGTATTAGTGCTTTGATGAAGAAAGGTACATTTAGGCATGTTTGTTATTCTTACATTTACTAATGATACTTTCATGTTTTTCTATTTATGAAGACATATCTAATTAATTATACACATGGTTCCTTGAAGTTTATTAAACATTCTATAATTATCCATTGATGATATACATATGTTGTGAAGCATGGATGTTTGTTCTAATCTATATATTTTACATAAACTTCATCCGATTATGATTTCTTTCTTTGATCAGTTAATACTTTCATGTAGAACATACATATATATATATATATTCATAAAAGATCCAACATATGATAAGAAGATAATTGCACAATGAATCATATGATTTTTTATCAGGTAATCATAGATATGCAAGAGATTTTTAAAAGATAACCAAATAAAAATGTATCTTGAAGTCATTGTAGCAAAGCATTTGAAAGATGTATTTTGACAATTTGTTCTTATAGCAAAACATTGAAATCATAGCAAACTATGCATGTATGCTTGCTGTTGGAAATTGGAATATACATTAGAATACATATGCTTTCTTTTGAAATAATTTATAGTTGAATAAACAGATTGGCAGATTGGTTTCAAGGTTTCTGAAATATATCAAGTATAGACTTCAGAGCCTCTAAAGTAATAATTCTTCAGAGTTTCTAAAATGACTTCAGAGTTTATAATATGACTTCAGAGTTTATGACTTGACTTCAAAGGAGTTAATTGGATGTTGTAATTTCAGAGTTTTAAAAGTTGTATTGGGTGCTAGTTTCAGAGTTTTTTGGTCCCAAAAAATTAAAGAGTTGTTTCAGATTTTCTGAAACTATTTTAAGTACAAGCCTTATAATTTCTGAAAAACTACTTTAGGACCTCTAAGGATGCAGAAATAACTTTCTGAAATACTATTAAAGTTCCTAAAATACTTCAAAAGTGTTCTAATGGTATATATGAGTAATTCAGATACAACTTTTTGGCAATATTCTAATTCTTGTAATCATGTGATCATTATCATTATAAAATAAATAATTTATGCACATGGATCAATATGAATTGTATATATTAGGCACATGTATAGCTTGTTTTCCAATATTAACAATACCATTAGCATAATGCAAATCCTGTATAAGTTTTATTATCATCAAAATCATCTGTTATACATGATCATCATCACAATACATGTATGACTCAACAACTCCCAAATCAAATAATGCTTTTTCAAATACAAAATTCCCAATGCAATAAGGAATATTGAAGCTTCCTAGATCTTGGAGTTTTGGAGGTAGCCTCCTTTGAATAATTGTACTGCATTCCTTGGTAAGAGCAACCATCTCATATTCTTCTAACTTCCTTTTGTTTGATAGGATATCTTTCATAAACTTCACATAGCTTGGCATTTGTGTAAGTGCATCAGCAAATGGTATATTAATGTGAAGCTTTCTAAAGACTTCCAAGCACTTAGCAAACTGCTTATCTAGTTTGCTTTTCTTTAGTTGCTAAGGAAAATGGTTGTTAAGGAGGCAATGGTTGTGGCTTAGGAGGGGCTTCCACTTGATCTTGACCTTCAATTCGTCTTTCTAATTTCTCATTAGAGGTTCTAATTCCTTCCCACTTCTTAAAGTGATGGCTATGTCTGTATTGCTGGGTAGGTTGCCTCATTGATGATTGTTGAACACATTTGCCATGTAAGCCACTTGACCTTCTAAGTTTTGGACCTATGCAAATTGGTTCTACATATTAGCCCTTATTTGAGCCATAAAATCTTCTATTTTGTTAATGAAGTTATCGACTATGGCTAAGAATTTACTTGAAGTACTAGCAAATTAGGCTAGAGCAGTCTCCCAATCTATCTTTTTCTCTTGCTACTAAAATCTTTCTTGTAGCTGAAATCCTTAATGAGGTTGTTCCATATTTTGTTGATTTTTTCAAGAAAAATTTGGATAGTGTCTCCGCCCATGATTGTATGTGTTGGAATATGGATTGTTTTGCTGCTTGTTGAAATTTCTGAAAAATAGTGCTTGTTCTTGTTGAAGCTGCATGAATGAATTTTTGGTTTGGCATTCTTTTGCAATTGCTATGTAAGAACTGCCACTTGAGCTGTCTATGCAAAGATACGATCAATTTCATACACTCCTACTGGCTTTCTTGATATAATTCTCTCACTTGGCCATTGGAAGTTATTAGTGGCCATGTCTTCTAGCAACTCATAAGCTTCATCCTTAGTTTTCTTCTTTAATGCTCCTCTAACAGATGCATCGATCAAGGTTCTGGTGTTGCTGGTCAATCCATTATAGAAATTTTAAACTTGCATCCACTTGGGCAGCCCATGGTGCGGACACTTTTGCATTAACTCTTTATATCTCTCCCATGCATCATAGAGAGTTTCACCTTCATGTTAAGCAAAGTTGTTGATCTTCATCCGCATTCTTGTTGTTTTTGCTGGAGGAAAAAATTTGACAAGAAACTTTTGCACTAAATCTTCCCAACTGGTGATGGAATTTGTATGTAGAGAATTCAACCAAACTTTTGCTTTATCCCTTAAGGAAAAAGGGAAAAGCCTTAGGCAAATAGCATCATCAGAGACCCCATTGTATTTTAAGGTATCCCATATCTCCAAGATGTTAGCGATATGTGCATTTGGATCTTCATTTGGCAACCCATTGAATTGAGCTCCTTGAATCATCTGCAAGGTTATTGGCTTGATCTCAAAGATGTTGGTAACAATGGTCGGTCTCCTTATCACTAGTTGGATTCTAGTGGCTATTAGCAATGCATAATCCCATAGCGATAGTTGAGGATGATTCTTGTTCACCTCTCCCAGATCAGTCATAGTGGTTTGCAACTGACTGGAAACTGCTCTTTGTTGGTTCCTGAAGTATGGCTTTACCTAAGAGGGGAGGGGTGAATTGAGTTTATGAAAATTTCTTGTTTGTCCCCTATAAGATTATTTCCCCTCTTTTCATGCTTGTGTACTATGTAATATGAGATAAATGATAAAGCAGTAATGTGCAAGGAAAGCAATGCAATCACACAAATAAACAAGCATACACAAACAACACAATTTTTATAGTGGTTCGAAAACCTGTCCTTATATCCACTCTTCCAAGAGCACATGCTTATTGTGCCTTGGATTCGACTATATCCCATATAAGGGAAATACAATAGTGCTCCTAGCACTTTTTAAGATTCCAGCTCTAGGGGGCATAAATAAGTGTTCTCTACACTCTTTTGGATTCCAGCTCTAAGGGGCATAAACATAGTGCTCCCAGCACTCTTCTGGTTTTCTTGAGCTCACCAGGAAACTCACTAGTTTCATAGATCATAAGCAAACTTATTATTTTTCTAGAGCTTACCAATAACTCTCTGGTTTCAAGTTTACCAGAAAACTTATACACTTTTACATATTGATTCTCTCAAGCACAGGGGAAGATATGATCTCTTTACAGCTCTATGTAATACAAAGATCTTCCCATAATATAAACTAATGGCCATAAAGATATGTAGATTTAAGCTCAAGGATAGATAAATAAAGGTTTAAGCTCTTGGCCATGGGTGGAAGGATTTGCATAAGGTTAAGCACATCTAAAAAATATTCCTTCACCACCTTTGAATCATCTCATCTCTTCTCCTTAAATAGCTCTCTTGAGAACTTGACCATTAGAGGAAGATGATCTTCATTAAATGCAAAGACAAAAGTAGATGAGCAAGAAATAAAAGTAGAAGACCATTGTAATAATCTCCTATTTGAAAATATCATCTTCTAATTAATTCCCATATGCTTAGAACCATTTTGCGGTGCTAACCTTGACATAGAATAAGGTGAATAGATGTTTCAGGCAACTAACAAATGAAGAGATACTGCATCTCTAACTTGATTCACAGTTTTGGAAAGAAAATAATAAATTCTATAGATTCAGCTGCTCCACTTTGACTAGTGCTTTATTGCTTTTGTCTAAAATTAATATTAGATAAAGTCTCTTTCCAGCTCGACAAAGTCTCTTTGTCTCCTACTTTGTCCATAGATGAAGTTGGCTTTCTTCATTTTTAGGCAAATGTATTTTCCTCTTTAAACTTCTTCTTCCATCCGCTGCCTTTTCATTATTTCTTAGGATTTCAAATAAAGTATTTAGATTGACATCTTTAAGCATATTTTGAAATCTCTATAACTTAAACTTTCTGAAATGTGGTAGGTGGTTAGAACAAATATCTCTAATCCTACACTTAGAAATTTGAATGGGTTCTTGATGTTTGATCTTTGTTTAACACTTAGAACTCTCAAGCATTTTATTCTTATTCAATGGATTGTCTATTTTTACCATGTAGAAAGGTTATGGACTGCTTGGAGGAATATTATAGAAAAATTCAGCTGTAGAGTGTTGAATTTTTTATATTTGAAAACAACAAATTTTTACTATAGCAAGTTACTGTAGCAACATTACTGTGGTAAATCACTATAGGACCACTTTGTTTGAAGTAGCAAACACGTATGTTTGTCTGTTGGTATTATAGAAGATAACTGTAGCACCACACCAATTTATCTGTTACTTCATCTATTAATTGCCTGAAGCTTTGTCTATTGTACTATAGTAGAGTTACTATAGCATTATTACTATAGCAAATTACTGTAGCAAATCACTATAGCACTTTATCTGTTGATTGCCTGAAGCTTTATCTATAGGTTACTGTAGCAATCATCTATTACTTCATCTACTAACTTGAACTTCATCTTCCACTTTGTCTGAGGATTTACTTCATCTTAGATAAGCTTTGTCTTCCACTTCATCTTAGACAATCCTCTTCGTCTGTCATTGTGGTATTTTACTATAGCAAAAGCACTATAGCAGCACACCAGCACTTGAAAATTTTTGCACTTTTGCCACATTGTTAACTTGACATTTTTCATTATATTTTTCATTGTAAATCATAATATAATTATCCATATGTAATTTTCATAAGTCATAAAGCAAGAATATATACTTTAAATCATGATTTTGTATTTATAAGCTCATTTAAACATAATTTCTTTTCATGTAAAGAAAAGAATATCTTCTAAGAAACACACTTATCAAAGTATGTTTATCTCCAAATCATTTTCACAAGTTGTAGAACATGGATAAATCACATATTATTTTTCTAATAAAAGCTTAAAGTGATAACTTAATAAAGCATATGATATATCTATGATTCAACATATAATAAAGAAGGCTAATGCACTATGGATCATAATGAATTATTCATTCTCTAAAATAATTTATGTAATATGCATGCATTCAAAATGTTGCAATAATGATTATTCATGTCAAGCATATTTGTCTTCATGTTGGCTTCCTAGACTAAAATCTTCATTAGCATCAAGTCTTAAGACAAGTTTTATTGTCATCAAAATCATACAATAATGTGAACACTCTTCTCTCCCTTCTAATCCCTTGAAGTGTACATTCTATCTTAGAATTAAGAGGAATCAAATTGCTACTTTTAGATTTTCACATACACTTATGAAATCTCCTAAAAAAGAAACAAGAACTACAATGAATAACAAAGAATAAAGAAAAGAAATTTTCAAAGAAAAACTAGAGTTATTTATTTTGATATTGGCAATGCTACCATCCCCGGCAATAGTGCCAAAAACTTATTGTGGATTTTCCGTAACACAAGTGCATCTGTCATCAATAAGTAATAAAGAATAAATAAGATATCATTCCCACAAGGATGTTTATGTGGCAAGTACCAACTACTCTAACTCTAAATTTTGTTTGAATGATTAAATTGTGATATATGAATGCAAATAGAAAAGACTTAGATTAATAGACTATGGCAATGATATGAATTATGGATAACTATAAAGACATAATGATTAAAGCATCTAGGGGTTTCTGATTTCACCGGATTAATTATATTTAGTTTCATTAGTTTAACAATCAATGTTGACTCCTATAATTTTCTACATCTCTATAAAAATCATAAACTAATCAAGATGTATTAATATCAAGAAACCTGTAATGTTGCATAAGTTTGATGGATATCTCTATCATCATGATCATCTTATGGTGTTTAATCATGGTCTAATTTGATTATCTCTTCTTAGCCTCAAATTTAGTCACACATCATGTTGAAAGGGCTAACATTCTTTCACAAGAATTAACATTAGATTAAATACTCAACACTAGATAATGAATAAACAAAGAAAAGCATTAAACATAATGAAACCAAATACTTATTATCTGGCTACATCGTTTCCCTAGATTAATGTGTTTAGCGTATGATATAATCAAGGAAATCAATACATGATATCTTGAAAATGATTAACAAAGGTAAATGATTGAAAAAGAATAAAGAAAGATCAAGAGATAAGCTTCTCCAGTCCATATAATGTTTTATGCACTTTACTCCCTTGTCAGCTCCCTCTTCCTTTGCAAGAAGAGTCCTTCTTTAATCTTCTATATCTACTTCCTTTTCCTATTTCTCTGCCTCCAAACCTTCCCAAACTATCCCCAAAGATGTGCCAAATTTTCATTTTATGTCATCTTCATTAGGGTTTAGATTTGTTGCACAAGTCAAGCAAGATCTAGAAAATCCAGAAATTGTCTCTAAGTTCCATATCGCGGCATGGAATCGCTGCCTTGTTGAAATTTTGCACATATCAAGTTCCATGCTGCAACATGAAAATGCTATAATGCGACATGAAAATGTCGTGCCGTGGCATGCGAATTCTATGTTGTGGCATGGATTGTTTTTCTTGGAAAAACTGTGCAATATGTTTGGTGGTGCGGCATAGGCTTTCTATCCATTATTTTTTTGTTCTTCCTTCACTTTGTTCCATGTCTTCTTCTCTTGTTGTTAATTCTCCATATTTTTATCACTTCTCCTACATCCATGTCCCTACAAGTAAAAAAAAAACAAAAATACCTTAAATCAACTAAACACAACTCAAAAATGAACCAAAAGTTTGTTCAAAAATACATAGTATAGGTGAAAAATTCACCTATCAATAAGTTTGTTGGTAAGCTTTGAAAACCAACCTGAATAAGTTTGTTGATGAGCTTTAAAAAATAACTTGTATAAGTTTGTTGATAAGCTTTGAAAACCAACTTTTATAAGTTTGTTGGTAAGCTTTGAAAACCAACTTGTATAAGTTATTGGTTTGTTGGTAAGCTTTGAAAACCAACTTGTATAAGTTATTGGTGAGCTTGTATTGTAAAACCAATGGGTGTTTAGTAGAACCTGAGTGCAATAAGAGAGACTGACTAAGAGAGTAGAGTGGGTATCATGTTGGGCGAAACCACTATAAAAATACCTATGTACTTTATGTTGCATCATTGATTTCTCTTTATTTTTAGTACTTTGATTTTATAATTGGCCAAAACTTTCACAGCTC
>JAYJMB010000805.1:0-13032 GCA_036873735.1 Pouteria campechiana | reverse complement strand
TAATTCCGACAGGAGGAGCAACACTCCATCTACTCATGCAAATTACTGACAGCCCCACATAGCATAGCTCCCAAAGCCATAGCTCCCAAAGCTGGATTGAAATTAAAAATCTGAAGTTGAGTTAGTCACGTGCACAATTATGTTTTCGAACTTGCATCTTTAGTAATTACTAAATCCAAAACTTAGGATATTAATATATTTTGGACTAAGTGATAGATTTCAGACATGAATGTTAGGTTTTTGGACACGGGGTCATATTTCGGACATAGAGGCTGAGATTTCGGATATGGAGGCTAGGTTTTCAGACATGGAGTGAAAAATCAGCCCAAAAACTCACTAAAAATTCACTCTATGTCCAAAAGCATCCTTCATCATCAACCTCATGTCATGTTACACATCACCATCATTATCAATGCACCAATGGGAAGATTGGGGTAAGCAGTTCAAAGAGATAGAAAGTGATGGGTTGGCGATTAGCGAGATTCGAACAGATCAAAACAGGAGACTAGATTGCTAGGCTTCCACTTGACGAGAATGGACCGTCCATGTGAACCAACATGGAAAAGGACAGCTATTAAAATCATCTAGGCATGCTTTCCATGTGTTATATGTATGATGCTTTGCCTACCAAATGTCATGCACAATTTAGTTGGAAAAAAATGGACTTTCCTTTTCCTCCTTTCCACAAGATTCAAGAATACACGCCGGATGGCAAGCAAGCTTGTTGAGAGTACTCATTTATAATTGAGTGACTAATATTTGTATTAATAAAACATGAAATTGTTAATCTTGGGATTAAAATTTTTCACTCAAATTTCACATAAAATTAGAAAATGAAATAAACATGTTATTAAATAATTACTATCTTTCTTCGATTATAATTTTCATGATTTATTATTATTTTGAGGCTGCCCAACACACCATAGAATATGTTATCCAAATATTTAACTGCACATCTGGCAGCATAAATAGTTAGGCCCCCATAGGAAAAGAATGAGTTTGATTAAAGAAACAAAAATAATCAAATAAAGCTGAAAATAAAATTATAAGTCTATTTTTTTATTTATATAAGCTATAAGCTAGTTCGACTACTTATCAACCTTAGCAAATAAACTTCAACTAAATCAAACAAGTCTAATGGTGGACAATCCAATCTCAATTTTACTACCTTTTTTCCCAACATATTGTATGAAACATGACTTTTTTTTCCTACTAGATACGTTTGAACCATCGCCTATTCACACCCACTTTTTCTCCAAAATTATAGAAAGGTCATAATTACTGATTGAGATATGAACTGGATAAAAAAAAGTAAAATTAATAAATGGCTTACCAGAAAGGTTGGTGATTGACCCATAAATCTACCATACACAGTTTGGTGAAAGATGGTGTTTGCCATTGTTTGCCCACTCACAACGCACACCACTAGGGAATGTTCTTCTTAAATGGACTTTCCATATATCTATTAGGCCAAACACCATTGATGCCTGCAATAATGTAATAATAGGCTAATAGCCGACGTTTCCTTCCGATATATATAAGGGAGAGGTAATGATTCAAAAATATAGAATTTTAATATGTATTTCATATCACATATGCCCGTTGGAGAGGAGCTTGTAAGGTGCGCACCTCATGTTGAAGATGATGGTGACATGTGACATGACATGAGGTTAATAATGAGGATGTTTTTGGATATAGAGTGAGTTTTCAGTGAGTTTTTGGGCTGGATTTTCGCTCTGTCCAAAAACACAGTCTCCATGTCCGAGCTCCATGTCCAAAATCTCACTCCATGTCTGAAAACACAGCCTACATGTTTGAGCTCCATATCCAAAATTTCACTCCATGTTAAAAAACCCAGCCTCTATGTCCGAAATATGACTCCATGTTCGAAAACCCAACATTCATGTTTGAAATTTATCACTAAGTCTGAAATGAATCAATATCCTAAGTTTTGGACATAGTCATTGCTGAAGATACAAGTTCGAAAACATAGTTTTATACATGACCAGTCAACTCTGAATTTGTTCTTTTAATCTGGCTTTGGGAGCTATGCTATGTGGGGCCGTCGATAATCCGCATGAGTGGATGGAGTGTTGCTCCTCCTGTCAGAATTAAAGATCTTGCTATTTAATTGAAATGGAGCTTCTGAAAAGAGCCATAAAGTAGATTGAAATCAACTGAAAGATAAAAATCCAAAAATTATACAACAAATTAATGATCTAAAAGAAATATTTTTATCTATTAAGTATATGAACATACAAATTACAAACCCTTTTATCAATTTAAACAATGACAACCCAAAAAAAATTTGCTGAAAAAAACCCATCATCTTTCTCAAACTTCTCAACGCTGAAATTTTAATCCTCGTCATAGTAGTATCCATGTCAGTGCTCCTCCGTCGATCTCATAAATTCCTTCTAATCGAAATCCAAAAATGTGTCCTGCCCATTGGTGAATCACTTCATCTGACCCAACAACGGTGCTCTAGCCGTCTTGGAAGCCATGGTTACATCATCATCTTGCTTCCCATTCGACTTCAATGAGCTCCAACCATGCAAGATCTTGTTTGTCTTCTTATTTGTTGCTATTGTTTTCTTCTCTAGTTTGGGAAGTAGGGTTTTGCACTTGGCCTTGTAAATTTTTTACTTGTTTAGGGAAGATGGGAAGCAGGTCAGGCCTAGCGGGAGATGAGAAGTAGTTATGGTCGTCTTTTCACTTTGTACATGCGTGTTTCTATTTTTTAAAGTCCACATCGAAAAGCATACCTCTGATCCCTCCCTCACTTGAAGCCCCCTCTCAACGGCCCAGATCCCGCCCACTTCATCGAACGACTTATATGCTAGCTATACTGAAAATTTTAGTATAAGCGGCTACATTAGATCATTTTCCAATCATTTCCCTATATATATATATGGGTTATGATTTTCTGAGATCGGTCTCACAAAATCTACTATGAGATCGATCCCAAAATCATTTTTTTTTTACAAACTTGAAAATCAATAGATTATAAACCTATAAACCTTGAACTTAAAAAATGTCCACTGTGATTTATTTCTAAAATCCTAAATTTTAAAAATCTCAAAAATGCCCCTGAACTTAAAAAATAAAAAAAATATTTCTAAACCCCCAAAAATCATAAAAATTGGTTTATAGGTTAATCCCACTATAATTAAAAGTTTTTAATATATATATATATATTCCAAATTGCGCTTCCAATTCCGGCGCTAACATCTTCTATGCTCTAGATCAGTTTGGTGAAACCTACGCCAAACATCACTAGGCAGGCCCCATCATGGATAGAAGATATATGTACTTGGATATACAATGAATGCAGCTAAATAGAAAAGAGAGATTTGATGGATGAAATGATGTCTAAGAAAGGTGATAAAAATGATGGATGTAGATGGCTTGATAGATGAAATGATGCTTAAGAAAGGTTATAAAAAGGATGGATGTAGATGGTCTGATAAGTATATGATTTCACAAACACCAAGTTGAAACACTATCCCGCCGAAAGTTGAGCCGAAAGTCGAGACAGGGGAAGAAAATGCCCTAAATAAACATACTATGTTAAAAAGGCCAGTACTTTGGAGCTTGTCACAAGGAACCCACCCCATTGCAAAAGGCAAATTAATGAAAGTATAATCTGTCTGTTAAGGGAAAGTTGATTTTTGGCAACAACTTGTTGGAATGGAAAAATGACTGATTTTTGTAATTTGCATTTTCTTTATATTTTAAAATTACTTTTGGACTTTAGTTCTATTCTATAAAAGCATACTACAAGATTTGTAATCAGTTAGGTTTCCTTGTCATTTTGTCTAATTTCGTTACTTAACGTGCATTTTAGTAGTCACTTGTTATTGGGTTTCAAGTTATTACAAAGTTCTGTCTAGTTTTATGTAAAAGAGGTCTAATAAATGTTTCTAGTATAAAAGAGTTGTAGAAGAGATAAAGATAAAAGGTGAAAATGATGACTGTAATTATTCAAAAAGATAAATAAAAATAGCATATTCAATCCCCTTTCATGGGGCTTTTAACTCGCATCAAATTTTCTTCCAATATAAAATAGATTAATAGGCAATGTGGCTGGGACAAATAGATTAGTCAGCATTCTCATATTCCTGTGGATTACACTTTAAAACCTACCATATTATATGGACTGATTTTTCAAACCATCATATCTAGAAAAATAGAAAACAAAAGTTCCATTATCGTTCCTTAGATTGAATCTTTCGATTCTGGGTATATAAAAAAAATGGACATATAAAAAGCAGCAGGGTGGGTAGGCTTTGATAGAATCCTTCAAGAACCCAAAGGAGGAATTTGAGATTTTGTTGGTTAGAATTGCTACACGCCTGGACCAACATATCTCCCCAAAAGCTTCTTTTTTGTCTCAACACTACTTCAGCAGGCCAAAACCACAGCATCCACAGCAGTGCGTAAGCGGATGCTGTTGTCTGTTCAGTGCCATTTTTAACTGCATTCCTGGCCGGATATTCCATGATGCAAGTTGCTGTGATTTAGGTTTACAAAGAGAATTTTTATGGTTTGATCAATCATGGGGATTTGATTAGTCATAGATTGAGAAGCATGGTGCCTTCTTATTTCATAAATATGGAATTAATTAAGCAGTCCTGATATGCCACAGCATGTGAATGAATAGCATCTTTGTGGAAGTAAGTTTCTACGTGTGGAGCCCAACTGCACTTCACACCGCCCGACCAAAGGGACCACAAAATTTCTAGCCGACTAAAAATCACCTTTTCTTAACCTTCTTTTGGATAGGTAGCAGATCACAGCAACCGGTTGTTCGACCAGCAGTGGGGAGAGAGTGAAACAGTGGCCTCAGCCAAACGATGGATATCATCAGTATGGGAAATATTCACATCCAACTAGATTTGGGCTATAATGAGAAAATATTGGAATATAAAAAGGAAAGAACGGAGAAAATGACGTCACAACAAAAGGGAAATGATTAGAGTGAAAAAATAGGTAGGCTTTGATAGAAAATAATAATTAAAAATATAAATGTTAATTAAAAAGAATTAAAATTACTAAAATAAATAATATAACATCAATTTTAAAAATATATTTTTTTTTTTAAAAAAAAGGCAAAGCCAAGCGAACCGGAAAGGCTTAGGTGGATGTAGGGAATAATTATGACCAACAACTAGCTTGGCCTGACCTTAAGTGTCATTGAACAAAAATTAACCTTATCCAATAGGAAAGGTAGATAGATACATATATATTCGGGAAAAAAATATAGTAAAGATGAAACTCTGGAAGACCTAATAATTTTCTTGTAATATGACTTCGTTATGAGAAAAACCTATTGTACGGGATAGATGTACGACAAACACGAAGATATGAAGTTCTCAGGTGGATGGACAGTTAGTTTAAGGTCCAAACGGTTGGATAAGAGTCCCTCATGTGGGTGATAACCCCACCCGTCCCCTGCATTAGCAAGAGGGTAAGAGAAAGAAAAAGAATAAAAACTTGGGAAGAGAAACAAGGGAGGAGTAAAAAAAACATTGGTTTTGGAAGCAATAAAGAAATGGGACAAAATCAAAACAAAATACAATCGTAGCAACCACCATATTAGATGTAGATTTCATGGGATTGAGACAAGAAAAGAAAGCCATCAATAAATGAAGGAGAAAAGGATAACAGCTGGCTGTTGAGATAAAAAAACCTTTTTTTTGTTTTTGTTTTTTTTTTTATAAAGGAGGCTGCTGCTTACACCATAGACCCAATCATTGGTACCTTCTGAGATTCGTCCATCTTATAAATATGGGTCATTGGATGGGCTCTTTGCTTGAGCAGCACCCTTCGATCAGCTTCTCTCTCCTCTCTCTTCATCTTTCAAAGACGCAGCTGCTCTGTCTTTCTAGTTCAAGAAAGGAGGAAATGGCGGTCGAGATTGTGGAGAAGGCTAATGCTGTTGAGTTGTCTGCTGTGGCTATTTCTGATACGCATGGGGAAGACTCTCCTTACTTTGCCGGATGGAAAGCTTATGACGAAGACCCTTATGATGCTTTGAAGAACGCTTCAGGAGTTATACAAATGGGGTTGGCAGAAAATCAAGTAAGTATGAGAGAGAGAGAGAGAGAGCGCCCAAGAGCAGCACATTTTGTCTGCTCAAAGGGAACGAGGAAGCAGCTGTTCATGCAGCACTTATTGGTTTGCAGACACCCATTTTCATTTTAGGATTTAGAAACGACGGAAAATATTCACTTCCTAAAGCTGACTATCTGGTGTGTGCATATTAATAAGTAGCGTGTAGAAGGCAATTGCCAAAAGTGAGAGAAACGAGAAAGAAACAGTTACGTTCCTTGACAGGATATTGATCATGGGTTTTCGTGTTTGAGCAGGCTTCGTTTGATTTACTAGAGCAATACTTGGAACAGCATCCAGAAGCATCTGGCTGGGGGAGCGGTCCCTCCAGCTTTAGAGACAATGCCTTGTTTCAAGACTACCACGGGCTCAAAACATTCAGACAGGTTCGTTTTCTGTCCCCTCCTTTACCCTTCGTTCCATTCATCCGCAGCGAAATGCTATTAGAGACGTCGAATACAATCCTAACAAACATGATGTGCTTGGCAATATACAGGCATTGGCAAGTTTCATGGAGCAAATACGAGGAGGGAGAGTGAAATTCGATCCAGACAGGATCGTTCTCACTGCCGGTGCAACTGCCGCAAATGAGCTGTTGACGTTCATACTAGCAGATCCCGGGGATGCTTTGCTTGTTCCCACCCCATACTATCCTGGGTTTGATAGAGATCTAAGGTGGAGAACAGGCGTGAAAATCATCCCCATCCATTGCGACAGCAAGAACAACTTCCAAGTAACTTCCCAAGCCTTGGAAAATGCGTATGTCCAGGCCAAGTCCATGAACTTCAAAGTCCGGGGCGTGCTAATCACAAATCCCTCCAACCCGTTAGGTGCTGCAATCGAACGTCGAGTTCTTGAAGAAATTCTCGACTTCGTTTCGCGTAAAAACATCCATTTGATATCTGATGAGATCTACTCTGGCTCGGTTTTCTCGTCTGCCGAGTTCAACAGCGTGGCTGAGATACTCGCCGAGAGGAATTACACGGATTCGGAGAGAGTCCACATTGTCTACAGCCTCTCAAAGGATCTTGGGCTACCTGGATTTAGAGTCGGAACCATATATTCATACAACAACAAGGTCGTGACAACTGCAAGAAGGATGTCTAGCTTCAGCTTAGTCTCATCCCAGACCCAAAATCTCTTGGCTTCAATGCTCTCAGATGTTGAATTCACAAAGAAATATATTGAGACTAACAGGGAGAGGCTGAGGAAGAGGTATGCGTCCACCATTAAAGGTTTGAGGAATGCAGGGATTGAATGCTTGAAAGGCAATGCTGGGCTGTTTTGCTGGATGAATTTGAGCCGGCTGCTAGAGAAGCCCACGCGGGAAGCAGAATTGAAGCTGTGGGATTCAATGCTTCACGAAGTGAAGCTCAATATATCACCTGGCTCTTCATGCCATTGTTCTGAGCCTGGTTGGTTCAGGGTCTGTTTCGCAAACATGAGCGAGGAGACGCTTGGAATTGCATTGAAGAGGATCCATGATTTCATGGACAAAAGAAACACGGAGAAAATTGTATCTTCTCTGTAGTGTCTGTTTTTTCGCCCTCTTTTTTCCATCACCCATTTGGTGAAATGGGTTTTTTTTTGTTTCTGGATACTGTAAATCAGTGGAATTTCCAGAATCGTTTGATACCGACATGGAAGGTATTATCAGTCCTTTGTTTTTGTTGTTAGCTTCATGGAAGCTACGTTGGTATGATTGGGGAGTTTGGGGTTGGTTTTTTCCTCTTTTTGTCACTGTTGCAATGTAACGGAATGGTGGACCACCTCCATTATTTTAGTTCAAATAAAAATTAAATGAAAATTTATGGATTTTCGGACTGAGCATCATGGTGAGATTTTGTAGTGCAGGTGCTTTTTGAAGAAGTTTGTGATACCAGAACATCCAGAGAGATACTTTTCGAATAGCATGGCAGCCTCTTTGGCATCTTTCAAGAGCTTCAGATATTGTCGCCTCTTATAAGAAGATACGCACAAACCCTAGATCCCCCATTCGTTTGAACAGTGACCATTTTCTTCGTAGATGTCTATCCTTAAGCCATGAATAGGATGGTTTTGAGTGTCTCGTCGAGGAGAGTTTTGGGGACTTGTTCATCCTTCCGTGTGTGCTGATGAACCGTCAACCGGTCTGAATCAGTAAACCACGGATCCCAGTTTACGCAATTTAAGCGTGTTTTTAGGCGAAGTGTTTCTAAAAAACCATCCTCCCTACGTTTCACTGATGTAGAGTTTAAATATCTTAATATTTTTATTTTTTATTTACTATTCTTATATTTTCCATCAAAAGAATTTTCGAATTTCTCCTTTATTTACTTCACAACTAAGACCATATGAATCTTGGAATCAGTTCAGGTGCTATATCCTCTTTAAAGGCTCTTTTGTTAATTATTTCTACTATATGCACACCTTGGAAACGTATGCGGTCATCCTATGTGGAAGGATGAGGTGGAATCTTAAGCACCTAAAGGCTACAAACTCACGTGGACGGCTGTTCCATCGCAAAGAAAAAGAAAAGGAATGAAAATCTCTTTTTTCTGTCTCTCCCTTAGAGCCAATTAATAACCAAAATGAAGTAGTGACGGTCATCAGACATCTATTCCTTGTGGATTGCAGGTGATAATGCTAACACCCCCAATGAAATCCATGCAGAGATTAGTTTGATTTCTTACCATGAATTCCTTGGTTTCCAACAAGTGTTTAAGTCATGATAATCGTCACTGAGATGTTGACCATCCAAACTTAAGATACACTTAGAAAACAGCCGGTACGTTCTCAAGAATATCCTCAAGAATCACATCGTCTGTTAAGCTACTAATAAAGTAGTTAAGTGGATGTTATGAACTTTAATCATTGCTAATGACAATGCATATGTTTTGAAAATATAGTACTAGTTTGTCCCCACTATGATATTAAATTATCCCACCCACATGTCCTCAAACCTGCCTACCATGGCTAGGAGGAAAAAATGCATAAACGAAGGATATATCATGCATCACATGGACATTTTTAGCTAAAACAAAGGCCGCTTGAAACCTTTTAAGACATAAAAGTACCTGAGTAATCGGAAATATAAAAGAAATTGATGCTAGTGATGATTTAATTAAAGATAAAATAAATTAAAAAAACGATGATAAAAATGTAGATAATATTAAATATATGATCATAAATATTGTTAAAATAAGTATTTATATTTTTATTATATTTACCAGGAAATTTTATTTGGGGGGCCTGCCAAACCTTTAAAATGGCCGAGTCGATGGGGACTTGGGGGAGTGAGCTGCATGTGGTGGGTTGGCTTTCTTTGAGGGGCATTTTCGGTATTCAAATATGTCCTAAAGGTCAGAAATTATCATGATGGTATTTAAGTGGATCTTTTCACCGCATGAACGGATGAGATGATCATGGTGCTGGAGGGTTTAGGTACAAGTGACGACGTACCGTATTCGGATGGAAAGGAAACGCTGCGGGTAGGACGAATTCTAACACTCTTTATTACTGCTCTTGTCCCTTTGCTGTCAAGGTCAACTCAGGTAGTTCATTTCTTCTCGAGTCAGGCTCTCGTCCATTCGTATACGCGCATGCACCGCGCAGGTCTAGTTTAGCAACGGTGCACCTCAACGGGCGGAATTTCATAGTCGACACGGTCACATGTGTAGTTTAGCAGTGGCATGTGATGGCATCTTTATATGATCCATGCCGCTCACCTTTAATGCATGGTGATGCAGCATTGAAAAGTACTTTTATCTAAAACATCTATTGGTTTTCTTCTTCTTCACCTAACAAATTGATATTGTCTTGTTTTTGTTTTATATTTTTTAATATTTTATAACAATTCAAACACTTGTATGCTTTTACACACTTCTTTTAAGATTGATGCTTTTACACTACTTTAGCATAAAGTGAACAAAATGCTTAAGTGCCTGTTGAACATGCATTTTGAAAGCTCAAAAGTACTTTTCAATGCTAAAATGTGCTTCTATTTTATGTGTGTTTGTTTGATTGAAAGATCTATATATATTCTTTTGAAAATCATAAAAGCCCATTTTTTACTTTCACATACAAGCCTTATAGCTTTTAGAAATTTTTTTATATATAAATAAGCTTAAATATAATTGCAAGACCAAATAAACCCCCCCATCTTGTTGGATGAGAGGGAAAAGGGATAGTAAATTAGTTTCTTTTTTTATATTCTTTTAATTAATGTCATATGTATTTATGTTTGCTTACTCGGATGCCATACATTTTAATTATCTTTAATTGTATTTTCAATATCATCTTATATTAATTTTATCTATATTTTTTTGCTTTAATTTTAAATAAAGGTAAAATGGATAATTTTTTTATGAAAAGATAAATGGCGATGATTGGAAACATAGTCAACAACAAGTAAAATAGTAAAAATATGTCATTATAAAGAAAATACACACTTAAATAATTCAATGGCACGGTCGTATTTACCAAATAAAAATCAAACATATACAATATTTTATTTTGAGAATTTTCATCTGGGGCTCTTCAATTGTCAACATGGAATGATATGATGTGACATATGATGTAAAAATTAGAAATGATATGAAACCTTTCGTTTCTTCCTTGTCGAACCTCTTTAATTAATGCAATATTTAACTATTTTTTCTTTATTATTATATTTATTTTCAACTTCTTTCTTTTTATCTAAAATATTTATCTATTTTGTCTTTATCATTTTTTTCCAAACTATTACCCTTGAATGTATCTTGTGCTCAATTGCTTCATTTCCTCTTCTTTTACCATTTTTTTTTCCATCTTTTGTATATTCCTAAACTAGATAGCTCTTACTTAGCACATGGGACCGGTGCAACAGATTCAATCTTTTAGGTAGCTTACGCGGGCATTTTGAAATGATGTTGGGATTAAGGAGAATCAGAGCGGTGTCATCCATCTATTTGTCAGCCGTCTGCTTGGGCCAGATAGCCACAACATGTGTATTTTCCGTGATGGGAACTTCGATCTTGCATTCCTCACCATACACGCTAACCCCTCATTACACGCATAGGTCTCTCCATGCGTCTGGGCTTGGCAAAACGCATCATCCAAACCCCGACAACTTCAACGCTTCATCCCGGCCGTCCATTGATCGACACGTCGCAATCACCCAGGGAGTCCATTCCATGCGTTTTTTGACATTTTGGCGCCGGCGCCGCCCAACAACGTACCCAGAGGATGACAGCTACTCTCATCGAGGACACCCGGCAACCTTATCCTTAAATCTGGACCGTTCATCCATCCATGAAAGATCGCATTCAACGTTTGACAACTACAACCTGATAATCGTGATTTTCTGGCAAAGTCAGCTTCATGTAATCTGGCCCACCAAATGGACGGTTGATATTGACACGTGCCAATCAATATTCCAATATTCTAACGAGCGATGGTATTAGACATTTAGACTCCTGCCAGCCAGCAAAACGAGAATACACATGCTACACATGAAAGGACGGGGATGTTGTACGACCTCATCTTCAAAGTGCAACTAAAATAGAGTAGCCCACCAAGCTGCACCACAAAATGGACACTGGATTTGACATTAGGACCCATATTTTCCATCAGTGAAATCCAAAGCTTTTTTTTTTGCTAAATTTAACATTAGAATAAAAATCGTTAATATTAGTCATTTAGATTAATATATTTTCTGTCCAAATCAGTGGCAACGAGATGGCTGACACAGACTTCATTCATTAGGGGGCCACCCGGGCATGTGTTTGCTGCTGCCGGCAATAAAACATGGATGGGAAGCCTCTATGTGTTGTAACCATCAAAGTCAGGATAAAATCAGTACCAGAAGAATTTCTAAAGTTGCTTTATCCATTCCCTGACTGATGGACAATTTTCATGTGGGAGTTTGGTTGGTGGGGCACATACGTGCAGAGAAAACTGATGCGCCTGAAAATGGATGGCTACACATGGCCGAATGGAAGACTTTCAGCGACTGCCTGAGGCAAGTACAATCTACTTTAATAATTATTGACCACATGGTTTTCACTTCGAATGTTTTAATTTTGAGAAGGAATTCGTTTCCTTCCTCTTCTCGCCCATCACACATGTTTTTTATAGTTTATTTATTTATTACTGTATTATTTATATTTTCAGTCTTCAAATCCTATTTTTATCTATATCTACTTTATCCCTTTTTAATTTTCAATTATTAACCATGTTCAGTTATTTAAACTTGTCTCTCTTCTTATTTTTTCTCCTTTTCTCTACTTTTCATCTTCCATTGTTAAATAAAGATAAAATAAACTTAAAAAATGAAGCCACAAATACTTTAATTATTTTTATTAAGTTTAAAATTTATTCGTTTTTAGTTAAGAATCAGTATTTATGAAAATTATGTTTTTAAATGTATTTAAATGTTTTGATTATATTATCTCCAACAACGCTTTACATATTTAATGCAGCAGCTTTTATTCATTTTTAATATTTTAGCTTTAGCCATATCAATTATCCATGCTAAAGTGCTAAACACAACTTAACAATTTTCAAATCATTTACTTCAGGTGCGTCAGATAGTTTGTACTCATTTAACTTCAGCTATTTATCAAATTTAGCAATTTATTGGCCACCAACCTGTGGATTGTGTCAAACATCAACTTTTTTTTTTTTTTAATCTAGGTCTATCTTATCTTTATTTTTTATTTTTAATTATTATCCTTGTCTTATTACATGAATTTCTTGTTTCTCTCTCTTTCTCTTATTACATGCATTGCCAAATGGGCCAATATAAATCTTTGCTTGTGTGACCGAAAGATAATCTAAAAATAGTCATAGGATGAGCTCAGTTGATGAAGAAAGCCAATAATCTCTCTCTCTCTCTCTCTCTCTCTCTCTCTCTCTCTCTCTCTCTCTCTCTCTCTCTCTCTCTCTCTCCATTTTTTT
>JAYJMB010000804.1:0-11022 GCA_036873735.1 Pouteria campechiana | reverse complement strand
TGTTGTGGTACCTTTGGTGCACAACCATTGCAGTGGAGAATCCACCTTGGGTGGGCCTTCCATCCTTGTAGACGCCATTGTAGGTTAAAACGCGGCTGCTGCAGTACTGCTCCAGGTTGGAATTGCAGCGTGGGCAATCCCCACACGACCCTACCATGCACCCGACGCCCACCACATTTCCCACTTTGAATTTCTTCACATCTGACCCTACCTCCACCACTTTCCCAACAACTTCATGCCTTCAAGATAAATCAATCAATGTTTAGGTGGTTGGATTGATCATGGGAAACCAATTTCACATTCAGAAATTAATAGAAAGAATACCCAGGGACCAAAGGGTAATTTATCTCATAAAGCTCACTCCTCATCTGATGGAGATCAGTGTGGTCCACCCCACAATAAAGCACCTTAAATACCACATCCTCTTCACCTGTTTTCCTGTCGATAACGGTACGTTTAAAAGGTAAAAAAGAATTTAAAAGAACGGATTAGTGGAGGGAAAAAAAAGACTTTAAAAAGCTGGGATAGTATGCCAAATTAAGTCAAACTTGTTCCATGTCTATGCTATACCTTTATACCTTTAATCTTTGGAAGGATTGTCAATCATGCATCATATATAGTATTTCATTCTGAATAACAATGTCAGTGAACTAGAAGATAAAGATAAAACAGTCATATTATTTTTATAAAAATAAAATTATGATGAAAACCACAGATTATAAAGTTATATTAAAAAAAGATAAAATTGTTAGAAACAGATAGATATAATGTCTGATAAAGGATGAACATGAACATTTTCGTAAAAAGGTTTCGAAAATACTCAGCTCAAGCACATTCTTTGACTTTGGTCGGGTTTTGGTCTAGTTTTAAAGATGACAGACAGGCTTGAGAAAGAGAGGGTGAGGTCGGAAGGAACTTGGTATTTTCATAACTGGCAAGGAAGAAATTTGGAGGCTTATCTCTTGCCTCTTTACAGGTGGTGAGCCAGCAGGCTTGGTGTTGCCCAAGACTATGCTACTGGTTCCTCTGTTCCATTGCAAGAATGGTAAGAGTGCCTGAGATAGCAAATGAAGAAGCAGAAAGAATCCAAACCTGAGAGTAAATGAATAAGGCGATAGAACTCCAGAAGTATCTCTTGCAGCCCAACCTACAACCTTTCTCCCAGACTCCATCTCCTTTTGTGTATGTATCTAAGAGAGAGATTTCCGGGTGTTATGTTGACAAGGAGGATTTGAATATATAGATGCGGAGAGTTTGATTTTCTTCGAAGGTGGAATGGCGAGGGGAGGTAGCATTTGGACGTAGCGGCGGCTCTTTCATCCAACCTTTTTCGAGTCTAAAATGATCACATACACCAGCTGGATCCAAAGCCATGACCAACGACCTTTCCCCGGCAGCAATCAAAACAACCCCGTAGAAAATCCTTCCCATATAATACTAACCCATTGGATCATTTATCATTCATCAATATCAAAAAATTTTGTTTTTTAAAAGATTGCCACTAGAAGCAACCTGATACAATGTAAAAATAAATGGACAGTCGATGGCATAGTAGATTGGCCTGATTTCATCTAACATTATCAATGTGCTGCGTTCCACCTTTTGCAGCGATTGGATTCTCTAGCTGTATGGATGTTGGATGGAAGAAAAAAAAGGGCCGTATGCGAGTTTAAGATACAGCGGGTTCATTTCACCATCATCCCTCGACGACTTTTTTTGGGCAAGCCTCCAGGCATTTCAAAATTGCGCAGCCGTGAGCTCACGCAAGACGTCACGCACGAGCTGGCACGGCACACGTGTGAGACGATTTCCTCAGCCTAGCCTTTTGCCGAAACTCCTGCAAGCCACGTTATTATACAGAGGTGGGTGCTTTCATGTGGTGGATGTGGATGCGCCAGGTGTCTAGCGTTCTTGTGAATTGCAATAACAAGGTAATTTAAATTGGACTGCTATGCTGGTGCCCACCTTATTCTTAGGCTGTGCTGCAGCAGTGGAGCTATTTTCATTTTTCATCTTTAGTTTTTGCATTGTAGAATTCTCGCATTATTTTCTTATTTTTAGAAATTATAGTCAATTACAAAAATATTTTTAATTTTAAAAAAATGATAGTCAATTGGAGATCAAGTTTTGAAGGAAATGTTTTAAATCACATAAATGGACATGTGTAATAGATGTGAAGGGTCCATCATCACCCTATGGTGTGTGGGACGCACACATGTGCCATGGCCTAGAGCACCAAAGGGTATTATCAGTAGGTTAGGAGCCACTAATGTTAATAGAGGTGAAAAAATTAGGTTGGATTACATGGGGTTTGTATCAACCCAGTCTAGCTTAATTTCTAAAACTTCGATTCAATTTTAACTTTAAGCCTTTAAAATTTAAGTTAAGTTTGGGTCAACAATTCAAATTATATTTAATTAATAAATTTTAATAAATTCATATTGTTTTATTAATTTTATAGATATATAATTAAATTTAATTAATAAAAATTTCTTGTCAGTATAAATATATAAATGTATATATGATTTAACATATTTGTCATAAAAAGTATTTAAACTATCAGCTGTTTTATTTTATTCATAAATTTTTTGATAGGCTTCTAAGGACTTTTAATGTATTTATCTTTAACTTTTACTGGCAATGAAAAAATATTTATATAAATTTTGAAGAAATATTTGCATTTACATTTATCTATATAATATTATGACAAGCACCTCACAAATTGGGTTAAAATTTTAGTCAGGTTACATTAGCAACAACCCAGCCGAAACCATATGTTGAAATTGGGTTGAGTTAAAACCCTATATTTTTAATCTTATTTTTAAAAAATCACAACCCAATCCTAAAAAAAATTTAGAGTTGACCCAAACCCAATTTACATCTTGATGTCAAAGGGACACTTTCCTCTTAAAGAGTACTCAAGTCCTCTTGGGTGGAGAGAATGTAGTGCATGAGAGAGGGAGGGGCTATTTATAGACCCAAGTCCTCCAGCTGCATTTTTACGAGAGCTCAACTGGAAAATGCTCCACTCTGGTTGCACTCTTTTCATGCGTCTTGACTACACAGCTTAGGTCGAATGCCCAACCATACAACTTAATAAGTGGGCTTTGAGAGAAGTGATTCTGCGACAATTTTGTGGGTGCAATGACTCTGTTTGGTCCTAACTACGCTACCAGAATTGACCACTCAAATGGGTTTAAACCCATTATTGCTGTGGAGCTGTCAGTGTTGAAGCTTCACTTGCAGTAGCAACAGAGTTAATGGAAATTTTCCGCCGAGCCTTCCCATTTCAGGATTTCTCTCATTAGCACTGGTGTCATCATGGAACCCAACTGCACAAGCTTGGCATTGTTGATGACACCGGCTTTTGGCAGTGCAATTTGCATTCTTGGCTGCATTAGCTGTCCGCGTTTGGAACGTGGCTATTTCACTTCAGTCAAACTATCAAAACTGCTGATCTCTTATCAGTCACAAACCAGTCTGAATATACCTCCCAACAACTCTTTAGTTGTGCTACACTTACATTATTGAAAACAGATTATTTTTGTATATATTCAGATAATGCACTAAAAACAGATGTAATAGAAAATTCGCAGAATTCACAAGCCCACCCTATCTATAACAGATATGGATACGTTCTTCTACTCAGATCTCGAACCCTTTGTCATATTCTTCAATTCTGACAATGGTAGAACCATCGCCATCTCTGTTGCATATATTTCAGTACTTCTATCGGCATATTAATCACTCCACAATTTGGATCTTGAAAGAGCTAATTTTCTGACTAAAAGTTTAATATTTGTGTTGTTAGAATATCTCCAAAGCCTAATCTCCATCAATCTAAATTCGTTACCCCAGTGAAAGGTTTAACCTTCTTCAACTTCATAAGGAGCTGCCTGTATCATAAGAAAGTATCTATAGAGACGGCTGGCCTTGGAAAAGAGGATTAAGTCTTAATCTCGGTTTAAAATCCTTGAATCTAACCACTGAAATTAGTGGGGAATAACAGTTTGAAAGATGAAATTCTCCAAAGTGTGGGGGTCTGTCTGCTCAAGATTGAGATCTCTTGACTCAAGCCACTGTTGGAGCAAGGTTAAAAAGCGAATTGTAGAAATTGGGAAGTGATGCATTAATTGAGATTACAAAGTTGGATGTGAATGGATATAAGAGGCTTTAGAATATTGAGATGGGAGAGTAATTCCCCAAACTGTTCCTTTTTTCGAGGCTGCTACATCAGGAATTAAAGATCAAAGATGATTTTGAAGTGGGGATGCGGGGCTCTCTTGGCGTCGGATTTGGAAGAGTAATTCTGGGTAATGGAGATAGGTTAAAGGAGTTTCAGTGCGTTAATGACTACTTTGTTTCCCATCAACGAGATTTTTCCCACACCTTCACACATCGTCTCTTCTGGTGGCTACTCTAGTCTCTACACCAGCCATCAGTATTAATTTGAAGCTTGACAATGATGGTGATGTGATTCATGAAGCTGAATTCCCCAGCAAATCATCCATCCTGACACATCTGTACTTGTAATCTTCATACCCTTTGTCCAAGACGCAAACATCCTTCAACCATCCAGGATATAATTCTCCTCATTTAACTTCATCCTAGCGGTTGCCATTTTCAACCAATCCTTCTTCAAAGGCCCAGTATGTCACTTTGTCAATTACCACTATTTCATGGAACTCTGGATACAAGGAATAATATAAGAAGCTTGATTGGATCTTAGGATCTTCTACGCTATGTATATAGCCTATCGCATTATGCATGTCCATTTTGCTAAGAAGTTTCAAGGCAATAGTGATGAAAAATAGTTCTTTTTTGAGAAAGAAATGTAATGAATTATGCTTTCTTATATAACAGATTAATACTTCAAAAAATCTGAGTGCCTATCACAGCTACAAAACAATAATGAATTTGAGATAATTCAAAACAATGGTGCATAAGATAAAGCTATGTATAACCAGAATAGTCATGCACAAAAATTATAAAACATTTGATCTTCCCATAGCAACAATAGGAGAAGGTTCCAAAATTTAGCATACACTAAATCAAAAGAAGCTAAGGAAATAAAATCACTATTATTGCAAGGAAAGGATAATTTTCAGGAAGTTGACAAGGTAAATAATTAACAAGTTCATTTTTAATTGAAACCAATAAACTGCTAGAAATCAAAGATTAAAGCGAAGAAAGGGAAATATGACCAAGACGTGGATGCCTAATTCCTGATGAACTGATTTGAACCAACATAAGATTCTATAATCGAGGAGGAAATTTGACTGACATAAGCTAAAAGAGGAGATCAAGTTTATGACCTGCCCTAAGAATTTATCCTGTTTTCAGATCCTGCACACAAAAACCACCAGAAAGAATGTCAAAATCAAAACAAATTATAGGACCTAAGTAACTAACACCAAATTAAAATAAAATTGCAATTTGAATAATTAGTGAATTGGGGGGCAATAATTTTAGATTGGAAGAGGGTGAAATTAGTAGTCATGAGATTGCAACAAGCAAAATTGAAGAACCAAGAAGTAGATATACCTGAAGTGACTGATACAGCAGAGTAAGAGGGGGCATTCGAACGAATTAGATCTATAGCTTGTTGAAGAGTTTCTAGATCAACCTGAATTATAGGCTCGCTCAAGGTGATGGTAGAATAAATGCCCTCAGCAAACGAACCTTCATTGGTAGCAGCCCTGGTGGTAGATACAGACTTGTATACTCTTCCTGACCTGGGTTCATTTTTCTTAAATTGCACTGTGCGATGCCTGGAAATAAAATGCCCACGCCTTCTAGAAATGCAAACAATGTTACTCTTCCTGTTTGTGGAGACTTGTCCTGTCTTCTCCAGTGTTTCCATGTCAGTACTTTGCTGTTCTAATTGTCTTGAGTCTTGCATCTCCTGCACGAGTGGTTGGCGTGGGCTCTTAGCTACTTCGTCAAAAGCCCCTTGATCTTTAAGTTTTTTCACATCTTTTATCTTCTCAACGACCCTTTTGCTCAAATTAAGCTGCTGAAAGGGATTCATTGTCCCTCTGTCAAACTCTTCTTTGATCGAGTAGACTTCTGGCACAACTTTGTTTACATCAGTGAACCAATCATCCACACGGCGCAGCCGCTTCTCCCCAGCTGATTCAGCATCATCAACATCTTCTTTGAATCCACGACGCTTGCGCTTTAGTTCTTTGGTTTCTCTCATCAAAGTAGCAACGTTGTAGTTAAGGTTTCTGACATAACCGAATTGTTGAGAAACATTATCCCATACCAAGGGTATGATCTGCAGAATCGGTATAAAAGTATCCAAGAAGGCCATAGCAGATGGATGGGAGAGGTAATTAAAGGTGTGTTGGTCTGAATGAAATGAGAGTACTCTTAATTCCAATGCCAAGAGTCTGAAAAGAGCAAAGAGCAAGGACTGTTAAATTGGCAGAGGGAAAGATAAAGAAACACAGTATGAGGCTAAGCCAGTGGAATGAGGAGAATCTGCTCTCTCTCTCTAAAAGAAAAAGATGTGATGGAAGCAGTACAATGTTGTAAGATATGAGCGTGAATTCTCTACTGAAACTCAATTAAGCCGAAGAGAGGTTGTTGAGAGAAAATATTTCTTAACTATAAACATTTTATATTATTTTAAATGTATCATCAAAATAATTAAATATACATTTCTTAACTAGCTAAATAAAAATATTTTTATTTATAAAAGGCGTAATTTGCAAATATACCCATATAGTTTGCACAAAGTTGCAAGAATGTCCCTTTGTTTTAAAACTAGCAAATACGCCGTTAACACTAGTTTACATATATACAAATTTAAAAAATAAAAATTCCTAGCCTTACTTTGATAATAAATCACAATTCTTAAGTAATAAAAGGCTTTTATATTAATAATTATTGTTAATAAATTATCATTTAAATTTGTTAAAAGAAAAGATTTTTAAATTTTCATAAAGTTTTATAACCATTCTTTAAACTTATTTGTATTAATTAATGACAATTTAATACCAATTTTTAAATATATATTATTTTTAACTTATTTTTAGCTCAAAATGTCAGCCCATAACCAAACCCAAATTTTAAAAGAATGGTTGAACTTTTAAAAAATTGGTTTGAGTAGGGTTAGGGTTAACTCCAACGTGTTCCAACTCAAACCCCTTGCACCCCTACTTGCAAACTACTTGCAAACAGCATTACAAATTTTTATCTAATATTTTAAAATTTTCTACACTATCAAATTTTCTACACTATCCTTGCAAAAACAATGAAAAGGGCATAAGTTGCAAGAAAATAGCGTGTTGGATGTCATGGTTGTTGGGAATGAAGACTTTTTTTTTTCTTTTTTCACTAGACTCCAAAATAGAGGACGAAATCTCCCTGCTTCCACCATGGCAGATGGATGAAGAAACCAATCTTCGCAGCTGCTTGTGGGTTGTCATCAAAAGAAATTCTCAACATCGTCAATCTTCTACCATGGTGGTTTTTTTTTCTTTTTCTTTTTCCCTCTGTTAGTCTTCTCCTGATAAGGGCGTGGTTTTGTATTAAATCTGAGCTATTCGATAGGATGCGAAACTATTTTGTGTCCCACAATGCCAACTTTGTCGAAAAATACACATCACTTTGGGAGGAAAACCGTTTTGCATCCCACCATGTCAATTCTCTTAAAATTCATGCATTAGTGAGACGCAAAACAATTTTGCGTCTTATAATGCCAGCTTTGTTTACAAATTTTCCTTCTACCCTTGGGAAGCAGAAGACTGGTGTTCTACAATGCATAATGTATTTGGAATTACAGCTAGTCTTGTCCTTTTGCGTCCCCACATGTACACCGTATTTGCACAGCCCCTATTCTACTTTGAATATTGTAAGGAAATCATCGAGTGTTAACAAAATTGAACAAAAGTTGTATTTTTTAAATAGAAAACAGAAAGATGACTTGCTAAATGACGCCTTTTCCTAGGTCTGTTAAAATGAGACCAAGTGTTATGATATAATTAAATAGCACTTACATAGATTTAATTAAATAATATCCCATGTGAAAATGTCCGCCCAAAAGTCTGCTGCAACCTGTGTTGAATTTATATGTGTAATTTTAATAACAACAAAACTTTTTTATGGTTTAAGCATAAGCTAATGAAGCTTTGCTAAGTTTTAAAGTAACAAAGGAACTCACAAAAGAGACAAACATGGGCTATAGAGGCCTGTTGAGTCCAATAAAACCAAGTTTACATAGCACATAAATGTCAGGAGAAAGAATGAAGAAGCACTCAAAGGTCATAGAGGTTTATTACAATCTCTGTCCACTTGGGTGTTTCAAATTATGTTAACAGAGGAAATACCAAACATCCACATACAAACTTACAGAGGTCTATTGAGATTTCTCTAATGATAATATTTTACAGAGAAAGCAACAAAGAAGATTCCAGAGGTCTTTGGGTCTACTTGTGTTGATGGAGGAAATGACAAAGGAGTGGACAAAGGTTTGTGGTCTCAATAGTCATTTCATATGGATTTTCAAAAAGGTGTTTCAATAGTTATTTCTTAATGGTCTACCTCCAAATGGTCAAGAATTTCTCTGGAACTTATAAATACAAGTTCCATTGAAGAAAAATAAGAATTTTTTGAGCTACAAACTATGCATTCACAATAGGACAAAGAAGCTTCCAAGTGTATTCACTTCGCTGCACCTAAGCTTTTAACAAGATTTAAACTATATCAAATCCAACTAAGGAGGAGTATGAAGCACTTTGCCTTCATTGAATAATTTTTACATTTAAGCTTTATTTTGTGTATATCTTCACTTACTTAGATGCGTTCTTTGTACATCTTTATTTTTAGTTTGGGTTTTGGGGTTTTTACTGGCAAGAAAGGGTTGTCTTTATAGTAGAATTATGTTGAAAGAGTTCATTAGTAAGTTCAATAAATCAGACAGTATTATTAAAAGTTTCTTGGTAAGCTTGGTAAAACTAGGTAGTATTATAAGAGCTCTTGGTGATTTCAAAAAAACCAAATATGTAATTTTACAGTGGAGAGTGGAATTCAAGGTTAAAATTCCTTGCAAAGTAGAATAGGTGCTGAGTTGACTTGAACCGCTATATTTCTTATGTGCTTATTGTTGTATGTGCTTGTGTTCTTCTATTACTATCTTTTTCTTGCTCTTGTATATTCATTTAGTTTCCCATTCTTGCTTGGTTTTGTACTTTACCATACACCATGTTTTGGGGACCAATAACCTATCTCATGGATGCAAAACTAAATTGCACAATTGTCACCAGGGTTTTTTTCTTAGGCATTAGAGAGAATGATACAATAAGTAGTGACCAACAACAACGGGTGGTGATGAGCAACAAAGGATTCTTGTGGATGAGTTTTTTTGGCAAGGATTTTAGGTTTCAATGGGTTTGGTGTTGGGGAAGAAGGATGGAAGTTTGAAAAAGGTACAATAGAAAGTACTTAGCATGCTTCATAGTTAACCTTAAAATACAAGGCATTTTTTTCATAGAAAAATTGCCAAATGGCTGTTTACGAGGACTATGATGGAGTTAGATGACATGGGTATGCTTGCAAATAGTGACACATATTATGGATTTCTTTGCTATTTTTAAAATAAAAATGATATACTTGCAATATTGTGCAAACCATATGGGTATATTTACAAATTACCCATATAAAAGTGAATAATATTATATCTTTGTTAAGTAAAACCCACAAATCCCATCTTATAGTAGTCTAAAATATTATTTACATCCTTCATGCCAAAATTAATTAAAATCAAATATTACATAGTGTTGTGAATGGAATAGAAATTCTAGACTTATTATTCATCAGGAATTATTCTGGTTTATATGCAATTGGTAGAAGAAAGATAGAATAAGAAATAATCTACTTAAATAGGAAATAATCAACTAATTTCTTAAAATATAGCTCTAATGAAAATAGGAAAATAATTAGCACATTAAAACGAGAAATAGTTCTAAAATAATTTCTTAACAAATTGCACAAAATATGTAGTTTCCTAAATAATGATAACACATTTTTCTCGACACTCTCCCTCAAGCTAGTGAGTGATTGTCTTCCATTCTAAGCTTAATCGTTAATCTTTGACAAACCGCACTAAGTAGCACTTTTGTGAAAATATCTACAACTTGATCACTGGTAGGCACAAATGGGGTCTAGATCAAGTTGCTATCAAGCTTCTCCTTTTTGAAGTGTCTGTCAAGCTCAACATGCTTTGTCCTATCATGCTGTATAGAATTATGAACAATGGTAATGGCTAACTTATTATCACAAAAAAGTCTCATTGTCCCCTTCCATTTAATCTTCAAATCTTCCAAGATTATCTCCAGCCATAACAGCTCACAGATTCCCAATGCCATCAATCTAAATTCAGTTTCTACACTTGACTTAGCCATAACATTTTACTTTTTACTCCATGTTACAAGATTGCTTTCGAGAAAAGCACAATATCCAGAAGTAGATCTCCTGTCAATAATGGATCCTGCATAGTCTGCATCAATGTAGGGTTCTATTGATAATTCCTCTCTTTTCCTAAAGTTTGGTGTACCGCCTTGAGATGTAGTTTTTTAGGATTATGCTTGAATTGACTGACAATGCTCACAACATAGGCTATATTTGTTCTAGTACCGGATAGGTAAATGAGTTTTTCAAGCCTTGAGATATAATTTCTTAGGATTATGCATGAACTAACTGACAATGCTCACAGCATAGGCTATATCTGGTCTAGTATGGGATAGGTAAATGAGTTTTTTGACAAGTCTTTGGTAGGATCCTTTATCTATTGCTGCATCATCTAGTACATCCCCAAGTCGAAGATTGGGGCTCTATTGGCGTATCAATAACTTTACTTCCAAATTTACTCATTTTAGTTAATAGATCTAGGAAATATTTTTGTTAGGATATAAAAATCTCTTGCCAAGATTGTGCAACTTTAATACCCAGAAAATATTTTAGTCTTCCTAGCTTCTTGATTTTGAACTCTTTCACCAGATACTTCTTCAAGTTATC
>JAYJMB010000803.1:0-17534 GCA_036873735.1 Pouteria campechiana | reverse complement strand
TATATTTAGGAATCAAATAGGTGCAAAAGATGAAGTATTAGGAGAATAAAATATGACATTTTGCATTCTCATCAACTTCTCTCCACCTCCAACTCATTTTTCTGCACCTCCACATCATTTCCCTCCACCTAGACCAAACTCTTCAATTATAGTGATGTCTTCCCTCTCACTGTCTCCACATCCATCATCCCCCAGAATTCCAGAGGTTGCTCAACGTATGAGCCAACCTATTGACATCACTTCCTCCACTCCTCCAATACAACCATCATCATCAGTTACACAAAATGGAGCCTCATCATTGCTAGAGGATTATCTTACCAATCCTCACAGCGCTATTGTTAGACATGTGAAGTATCCCATCATATTGCCTTTACCTAGAGTTTATTTTCTTCCTCCAAGACCATCCATCTCTTTGGACTGGACTTGGATGGATCTCAATCGATCAGGAGAATTAATTCCTAAACAAATTAGGGAAATTCCACCAGAATGGGACAACCCTCTAAATCATCCACCAAATTTCAAACCTCCTCTAGAATGTTTATATCCTCCCTCTCCACAAAAAATCCCTCCACATCCTCCTCAAAAATCAAAAGACAAAAGTTGTGACATTCCTCTTCGTATCTATCATCCAATCAGACTCATATATTTTGAATTCTTTGCTCAATCAAAAATAAACTCTAACATTGCAAGAATATTCATAGCTCACAATCTTTTTATTCATCCTTCTACACTTCCATTTCCACAAATCATGGATCAAAATACACTTTCCAGAATCATGTTGATCCATGATCCCTCTTTCAATCAATATTCCTCAGTTAGCATCCTTTCAAGATGCATACATTAAGAAGCTTCTTTAGATGATTCTAGCATCAAGACCCACTAGAATAGTGTTTCCATCTCCCTTAGGACCCTTCAATAACATCTTAATAACTGAGGAAGAACATTTGTTCTATTCTACAACAAATTTGCAAGCTATTGCTGATAATCTTTTACTCCTTTATCCTCAACTTGCTGATTCATCTATTTCTCAGAAAATATGGATAAATTCTTCAAAACCACCACCCACTCCAAAACCCCTAACATCACTCCATCTAAAGAAAGCCAGAAAACCAACCCAAAAACTATCTCCAAAGCCAAGGACAACCAGAAAACCTCCTACTGTCCGAAAACCAAAACCACCACCAAAACCATCAATTTCTACTCCATCATCTCAACCATCCAGTTCCAAACCTAAGAGGAAGCCTAGAATTCTACCTCCCAAGGAACACAAAAAGGCCTCTCTTGAAAGGATAATCATGTACTATCAAGAATACATTGCAAGAATGAATGCTAACACAAAAAATATCTTAAAAGGACTTCATCTAGTCTTTCCTGAACTTTTAGACCTAGAATTTTGAAACTGCATTGATTTTGTCCATGTTCATAGCTGAGGAACAACTGCATATACTCATGAACCCCCCCTGCAATTCCAAAAGATCCCACCTTCATTCCTTCTCCTCCTCATAAGAAAACAGCTTCTAAACTTAAGTCATCTCCCACAAAACCTTCATCCTCCGCCACTATAGAAACTCCCACTCTCTCTTCTAATAATTCACATCCTCTGCCACTATAGAAACTCCCACTCTCTCTTCTGATAATTCACATTTCTTCCCTCTCACCTATACTAGGAAAAGGATTATGCTTAAAACTCACATCTTCTTATTCTGATTTCAGTCATCTCTTATGTGCTATCTCTAAATTAAAAGTCCTTTCTATTATATTGTTGAATCTCCACTATATATATTTTTACTTTTGCTATGTAATTTTTTTTTTTACAAAGTTCTATCTCAATGATACGATTACTTCCTCTTTACTGCATTCCTTTTTATTATAACAAAAAGGGGAAGAAAAATAGAAGAAAAATTAAGAAAGAATATGAAGTTTTTAGAGCACATACTTAGGGGGAGCTCACCCATGCAAGGGGAGCCCCACGAAGAAGCATGCTACATACATTGCATATTCTAAATTTTTTTTAAAAAGTTTATCACTCAAATGTTTTGTCATCATCAAAAAGGGGGAGAATGATAAGTCTAAACCCTTTAGTAAGCTTGATTTTGATGATGAATGAGATTAAATAACTTAATTTTGATGATGAACAAACAAGTGAGTGAAGAGTCAAGGTAGTAATAAATCACTTTCTAAGTGTTGCAATATTAGTATCAAAAATAGATTAAGAAAAGTATTAAAGGAATGCTCAAATAAAAAGATATTCAAAAGGTACATGAAAGCATTTTGAGAACTAGTTTTTAGTTTAAGCATGAAAAGATCAAAGGTTAGGAAGAAATCAGACTTAATCAGAAGCAATTAGATGTAACTCAGAACCAAATCAGAAATGACCTAGAACTTCTTTAGAAGAAAAATAAAAAATTAGAAGAAGCACAGAAGATGAGTTAGCTATATAGAAATGCGACAGAAGAAACCTAGCACTACATAGAAGCTAGACAGAATAAGGATAGAATACACAGAAGTAAGTTAGAGGTAACGTTACTAAGCATAAAAGTAAATTAGAAACAACATAACGATGCATAGAAGCAACTTTGAAGGACTATTCTACTATATAGAAGCAACTCAAAAGCAAAAATTATTATGCAAAAGTAATGAAGAATCTGTCAAAGTACAAAGAAGCGGTGCAAAAATCATACCTAATCAAGTCAAAAGAAATATTAGAGACATGATCAATTCAATATGATTTTATAAAGAGATATAGAATAAGGATTAAGCTTCATAAATGAACCAGAAGATACATAGAAGTTGTTCAAAAGACACGTAGATGACCATTGAAGAATAAGACAATGGACAAAAAACCTGAAGAGAAATTGCCAAAAATCTACTAACTATAGAAGTACCATAGAATCACTTTAGAAGTTTTGTTAAGGCATAAATCGAAACATAGAAGTTTTGAGCATTCTACTTAGAATTTCTAAATTCCGACAGTGCACGGAAGTTATCACCAAACCTGCCTAACTTGTTTGAAAATGATGCCATATGTTGCAATGGCTAAAAGTTCAAATCCTATATAAAGAGGATTAAGAAAACAACTACAATAACAAAGAAATTACACTAAAAATAATTGTTTTAGAGATGAGCATTGATAGCTTTCCATCATTCAACTCCATTTGCTATGTCACTGCCAAAGCTTTCAGAATCTTCAACATTAGATCTAAATCAACTTCAAAAGTTTGAATCTGATCTCATTGCTTACTTTACTCTTTCATTTAAGATTTAGCTTTCGCACATACTAGCCTAAAATAAGAGGCATTGTTATTATACACTTTACATTGGAAAACTAGTGAGTTGGTTGGTAAGCTCTATAAAACCAACTATTTGTAAGAGTTTCTGGTGAAGTTGGAAAACCACTAAGTTAGTTGGTAAGCTTGAAAACCAATGTGTAAAGAGTTTCTGGTGAACTTGAAAAACCATTGAGTTGTTAGTGAGTTTGTAAAACTAATAAGTATTATAGTGGAACCTGAGTTTAGTAAAGGAGATTGACTCAGCGACGCAAAGTAGGAACCCAGGAAGGGTCGAACCACTATAAAATATTGTGTATGTGCTACAAGTCATTCTCTTTCTCATTTTAAGCATACAATTATTTATTGGCCAAAATTTTTAGACGCACACTTCACCCCCCCCCCCCCCCCCCCTCTTGAGCTACCAATCAGCAAGGGTCCAACATGTTGGAGTTCCTCTTTAGCAATGGTAGGAACTCCAACCATGAGGCACAATTGGTAGATAAGTGAAGGATGTCCTAGTCCACTAGTGAGCCTCCCTATGATGAAAGAAATGATGGAATGCTCGATTACCCATCCCACATCGATGGATAATCCTATCTGAATATTTAGTTGAGAAGGGCTCGCTCCCTTTTCACATCAAAAACATGATTGCATGGCAATAATTAAGCTGATATGAAATAGTTCCAAGCCATACTCGTTGCCTCCAAGTGTCCTTTTGGGAAACTAATTACCTTATCATTTTGGGTCTTCCACATGATGCTGCTAGATCTAGTAAGGTAAGAGATGAACATTATAATTGGGTCCTTGCTCAATCCAAGCTCAATGCTCAACCTCTTCAATGTCTGCAAGCTCATATAATTATTTGATGGCAAATCAGTCAAAAGGCACTATCTTCCTAATCACAAGTGCCTTAAGCTCCCTCGGGTTGGCTTTATATTATTCTCAGGCATTAGCATAGAATTCCCTAATTAGTGGCACCACTGCAGCATTAGGCTGAGCTGAAAACCTCATCTAATTCTGGACTTAAATGAAATCGGCTATGTCACTGTACATCATATCAAAGCCTCTTTATTTGATTCCTTCTCAATTTATTAGAGTGTGCATTAAGATGTCTTTAGCTTAGGCATTGAAAAACGTGGATTCAGGTGGTGCATCAAACTCTCTTGTGTGCCTTTTCTTATAGGGTCCAACACAAGTAGATTTCTTTGGAGGCATGGTGATAATACTAAAGGAATGCAATATCAAACCACCTTGATCAACCAAAATGAAGCAAATTTACCAAGATTCCTCTTGACCAAATCACAAAATTCTACTTCACTTGGAAATAACAACAAGCACAAACAAGAATTAATGCCTAAACCATAAGAAAAAGGTCCCTTCATTCATGAAGGCAATTCCTCAAACATGTAGCATGCACTTGGAATTTTCTCCAAGTTTACCTTAATGGGACCTCAAATAATACTTCAATATACAACCAATCTTCTCACATATACACTTGCAACATTTGCCAAAGAGAAACCAAACACACACTAGCCCAAACAATTATCAAATACTTAGTGTGAACAATGAGAAGAAGTCCCTCAAACACAAGAACCCATCTCCATTTCTCCTTAATCCACCACAAGAATGATGCAATCCATCAAGAATACAAATAGAAGAAGGTATGAGATGCTAGAAGTGATTTAGACTTGATTCAAAGAAGATGCTCATGAATTTGTCCAACCCAACTTTGAGAAAATGGTTGAGGAAGAGGATGAATGGAGGAGTGGTTGAGTTGAATCCAAGGAGGGTGATGGAAGAAACAAGGTGTTGATGATGAAGCTTTGAGTTTAGGAGTGTAAAAATGGAGTTTATGGTTGTGAGGAGAGGTTTTGGAGAGAAGGGGAGAGAGGGAGGGAAAAGGCTCACAAAGTGGGAATGGTAATGGGGAAAGAAACAAAAGGGCATGCATGGCTTAAGTGATGTTCAGATGGCGAAGCCAACGGCAATAGATTGGGCATCGATGATGCCAGGTCACTACTCGGTTGTCTTGCAATGGAATTCTGGCACTGGCTGTGCCAAAATGTGTTGCCTCTTGATGGATCTCCAGTGTCGGTGATGCCAAAATGGGAGCCGAATATGCCATCTTGCCATCTACTCTTGTAAGGCATGAATTTCTAGTGCCGGTGTTGCCCAAATTGGGGCCAGCGATGCCAGATTGCTAGCTTCCATTCTGTTTTCCCCATATCTCCAAGGCACACTGTTAATTCCTTTCATTGAACTTAAAATATTTTTCTCACCAATTCCCTCATTCATGAGCTTAACCTGATAAACATGAAACAATAATGTATGAAGTTTAACAACTTAAAAATCCAATCAAGTTTATTTAAACTAATGCAATTAGCATATTTTATTATTATGCAAGAAAATCACTGTCTAAGAATTTGAAATAATCGAAGGATAAAACAACTTAGGTTACCTCCCAAGAAGTGCTTTATTAAACGTCTGAGCAAGATGAACTCCCTTTTTCTACAAATTTTCAAATTCACACACTCCATTCAGCTGCATTGGTATGTCATCTCTATTGTATCTCTTAACTCGATGAACACTAACCTTGAAGGTGCTCCCATCTTTCAGATTCTTCAGTTCAAACACTCCATGAGGAAACACTTGTGTGACAAGGAATGGATTGACCCACTATGATTGCACATGAGTCATAAAGCAAAACATCCATTCTAGGTTCAATGTGCCATTTATGAATAACTTCATCATGACATTTCTTGGTTTACTCCTTATAAATATTGACATTCTCATATGCTTCATTCCCTAGCTCCTCAAGCTCATGAAGATGAAGTTTCCTCTACTCTCTTATCTTTTCCATATCATAATTTAGATATTTTATAGCCTAGTATGCCTTGTGCTCCAACTCGAAAGACAAATGTCAGGCTTTTTCAAAAACAAATCTGTATGGACTCATTCCGATTGCAGTCTTGAAAGCAGTCTTGTATGCCCATAAGGCATCATTTAACTTCATTGCCCAGTCTTTACTTGAAGTATTCACGGTCCTTTCCAGAATTGCTTTTATCTGTTAGTTGCTAACCTCTACTTGCCCCAATGTTTGTGGATGATAAGATATTGCAAAACTATGAGTGATGTTGTAATTTTTCAATAGAGCTACAAAAACCTTATTACAGAAATGAGTTCCTTTATCACTAATGATTGCTCTGGTAGTGCCAAACTAGGAAAAAAATTTGTCTTTTAAAAATCTCAGCATAACATTAGGATCATTAGTCTTAGTGGCCATAGCTTCAATCCACTTGGACACATAATTTACAACAAGCAAAATGTACAAGTTTCGATTGGATGGTGGGAATGGACCCATAATATCAATACCCCATACATCAAAAAGTTCAATGACAAGGTTACTTGTAACTGGCATCTCATCCCTCCTTCCAATGTTCCTTGTTCTCTAGCATCTGTTACACATTGCACAAAAGACATGAGCATCCTTAAAAATAGTTTTCTTCCCTCCAAAATGCCCTCCACAACTAAATGTGTGGCAATGTTTTACAATACTTTGCTACTTATCTTCCAGAATGTAACACCTAATGATTTGGTCTGGGCATATTTTGAACAAGATAGGGTCATCCCAGAAATAATGTCTCACCATTGATAGTAACCTTTTTCTTCCTTATGACTTCAATAGAGGATTAAAAATTCCTTTAACCAAGTAATTTACAATATCAACATACGAAGGTTCACTCCCCTTCACAAAAAATGATTGCTTATCGGGAAAGATCTCGTTGATAGGATTGTTTTCCTTTCCTCTTTCTTGCTTGTTTCTTCCACCAATCTAGATAGATGGTCAACTACAACATTCTCAGACCCCTTCTTGTACTTGATTGTCAGATTGAACTCTTGCAACAATAAGATCCACCTGATCAACCTAGGCTTGGCATTCTTTTTTGTTAGAAAATATCTCAATGTAGCATGATCCAAATAAATAATTACCTTTGAACAATCAAGTAAGACTACTTTTTTCTAAAATAAACACAATTGCAAGCAATTCTCTTTCAATGGTAGAATAGTTCAATTATGCTTCATTTAGAGTCCTACTTGCATAATGAATGACATGGGGTAATTTCTCTACTCTGTGTCCTAGGACAACACCAATAGCAATGATGCATCACACATGAGTTCAAATGGAATGGACTAATCAAGAACTACTAAAATTGGAGCTGATGTCAATTTCTCTTTCATGGTTTGAAGGCAACAAGGCATTCCTCATCAAAATAGAAAGTTACATCCTTAGCCACTAGGTTTACAGAGCAGTCTAGAAAATTTTGAGAAATCCTTAATAAATCGTTTGTAAAAGCTTTTAGTACCAAGAAAACTTCTAACTCCCTTGATTGAAATTGGGGGAGGAAATTTTGCTATCAATTCAATTTTTGCCTTGTCTACTTCAATGCCTTTACTTGAAATAATATGTCCAAACACAATTCCCTGCTTCACTAAGAAGTGACACTCCTCCCAACTTAGTGTCAAATATATTTCCATACACCTTCTAAGCACCAATCTTAAGTTATTAAGGTAATCATCAAATGAGTCTCAAAAATAGAAAAATCATCCATAAATACCTCAATAAACTTTTCAATCATGTCAGAAAAGGTGGACATCAAACACTTTGAAAAGTTGCAGGGGCATTGCATAAACCAAAAGGCATTCTCCGATATGCAAATGTTTCGAACGGGCAGGTGAAAGTAGTCTTCTCCTGATCTTCTGGGTCAATTGGAGCTTGGTTATAACTTGAAAAACCATCCAAAAAATAGTAGTAAGTATGACTTGCCAATCTTTCAAGCATTTGATCAATAAAAGAAGAGGAAAGTGATCTTTCTTGTGGCTATATTGAGTTTCTTATAATCAATGCACATCCGCCACCCTATAGTCATTCTCATTGGCACCAATTCATCATTGTCATTTTTAACAATAGAAATATTAGACTTCTTTGGAATCACATGCACTGGACTTACCCATTTACTCATAGCTTCCTACATATTATCTAACAATTTGATCACCTCTACTCTCATAGCTTCCTTCATATGTAGGTTAAGTCTCTTCTGAGCTTCTCTGAAAGTCTTTGTATTATCTTCTAGCAAAATTTTATGCATGCACACAGTGGGGCTAATTCCTTTGATGTCCACCAAGGTCCAACCTATAGCCTCTTTGTGATCTCTCAACACATTCATCAACTTATGTTCTTCATCAACAGACAAGTCAGAAACAATTATTACTAGAAGAGTATTGTTTACATCAAGAAATACATACTCCAAGTTTTGGGGTCATTGATTCAATTTTAGTTGGGGTGATGTAGTAGTTGATAGTTCTACTTCTGGGTTCACATGTGACAACCTTTCATTGGAAACTTCCCCTGCTCTGACTTGCTCTATTTATCAAGTTCTACTTTTAAATTCATCATTTCTTCATCTTCTTCCAATCCATTTGTAGTGAGCACTATTTCTAATTTATTAGTTGTCTCCTCCTACACAAAAGTTGATAAAACAAGTGAGTCCAATTCATCAACTTGAAAACATCCTCTAGAATTTGAAGATAATGATAAAGAATTATAAACAGAGAATTCTACAATTTCATCTAAGACAATCATTTTCAACTCCCCATTCTACACATCAATGATTGTCTTCATGGTTGCTATGAAAGGGCATCCTAGAAGAATAGGCACTTCTCTCTCTAGAATAATTTGCCTCTCCATGTCAACGGCAACAAAATCTGCAAGAATAATCAGTATCAATTTGCATAAGAATGTCCTATACAATGCCTCTAGGATATTTAATTGATCTTTCTGCAAGTTATAGAGACATTGTAATAGGTTTCAATTCTCCCAATCTAAGTTGTATATAAACAAAATAAGGCATTAAATTAATGCTTACACCTAAGTCTATCATTGCCTTTACCTTGTTTGTCTCTTCAACAGTAATTGAGATATTAAAACTACTTGGATATTTAAGTTTTGAGGGAAGGTTTGTCTACAAAACCGCATTGGTAGCCTTTGAGACTAGAACTTTTTCATGTTGCACTTACTTATGCTTCCTTATGTTTAGTTCCTTCAAGAATTTAGTATAAGCAGGCATGTTCTTTATCATATGAAGCAAATGCAAATTGACATTAACCTTGGAAAGGATATCATAAATGTCAAAAAAATGATTCATCAAACTTGCTCTACTTCAACCTTCCTGGAAAAGGGACAGGAGGATCATATGGTGGGGGTGCTTCGTAGTTGACAAGGGGCTCAACTATTGGAAATACTGCCTTCCTTGAATGCATTTCTTCCTTTGTCTTTTTCTTTCTTTTCTCAAATCCTGCAGAAACAATTGAATTATCAGTTTCTTCTCCAACTTTACTATTAATTACCTTTCCACTCCTCAGTGTCATTATTGCTTTTGCTTGCTCTGGTTTGCTAGGCAACCTCCTAGGTGTGTGGATCTGTATGGCTTATGCAATTTGTCCTAATTGTTTCTCCATCTTTTTTTATGGATGCTTTCGTGTTATGGAATCTAGAATCAATGTTTTAAAATTTGGTTGCATTATTCTAGAACTGGGTTTGTGTTGCTTGAATGAAACTCTGCATGGTTTCTTACAATGTAGGCTTCTTTGGTTGCGATTGAAACAAAGTTTTAGCTTGATTCTAATTTCTGTCATTGTTTCCAAGAAAGTTAGGATGATTTCTCCAACTAGGGTTGTAAGAGTTTCAGTAAGGGTCATTCTTTGGTCCTTGGTTGTGCTCAACATTATCCACAAAAGTTTCATTTGAAGGAAAAACATTAGGTGAGTGTCTTGTATTACCACAAAAAGATCAAACCTTTGCTGCGGTAGGTTGTGGTAGTCTCAAATGCACCATCATGGAGCACATTACCTTTATTTTCTTAGCCATCTCCAACATCTGCATAGATATATCAGGGTTAGAGTTCACTTTATAAAGTCCTATAGATCTACCTCTTACACTCTTTTACTAAGAATTTGCTCCCATAATTTCATATAGCTCATAAATTTCTTCTAGAGTCTTTTCTCCCATGGCTTTACCTAAAGCATTGTCAACCATAGCTTGGCATGAATGTGTCAATAAATCATAGAAAAACTGGTTAACAATTCAAGTGGATATCTATGATGAGGGCATTGAATCAAAATTGCTTTAAATCTTTCCCACACCTCATGAAAAGCTTAACCATCCAATTGAGAGAAAGTAGAAATCTTACTTCTCAACTCTGCAGTTTTAGCATTAGAGTAGGATTTACCAATGAATTTATTATAAACTACTCCCCATGTTGTTAATGAGCCATGAGCTAATGTCATGAACCATGTCTTCGCTGCATCTTTTAGAGTGTATGGAAAACATCCCATACATAATTGGTCTTTAGTTAGCCCCTACAATGTAAAAGTTTGGATGGTTACGTAGAAATCATGCATAAATATTAGCGAAACCTCTGAAGCTATACCATGAAAAGATGGAAGCATGTTAAAATGAATATCCTTCAGTTCATAATTTATAGTATCATCATTCGATATAATGCATGAAGGTGAAATCCCTATAGTTGGGCATGCAAACTCTTTCATTAGCTATTGAGCTTGTTGAGCCACTCAGTCCTCTATGTTGTCAGCCATGTGTATTTTTTCTCTTTCACTTAAACTCTCTGTTTTAATTTTTACATTGTCACCATGATCGTTCAATGGAAATATAGTTGGATTCAGAGATCTCCTACCATTCATTCACAGTACTACAAAGGAAAGAAGGAAATAATTAAAAATAATCTTATATATAATTATATACAAAAAAAATAAAAAGAATGATTGTAACTAACTAAATTAAATCAATTTAGAACCATTCCCTAGAAATGATGCCTAAAACTTGATGGTTCAAATTATAATTCCTCGCAAGTGTACGAATGTATAGTCGTATAGTATGCAATGCAAGGGTTGATCCCACAAAGAATGACTATACCAAGTTAATTAATTTTAGTTACTAAACTAAACTATCTTTAAAAAGAATGTATTTATAACTAAATGAATAAAGTCTAATGATTGATATAATCGCAAAAACTTAATGGAATGGTAAAAATCAATGACTAGTAATCATACAGGGAGATTAATAAGATGTAAGGGTCTAGGAATCCAATTTCACAACTAAATGACACCCTTTGCTAATGGAATATTGGATTCAATACTTCACTTGGGCTCATTCTTTCAACTGTATGATCATTATTGTTAAGTGTGCAGGTTCAAATCAAGTGTTTTTACTCTATCTAATTACCTATGGTGTGTAGCATAATTAACGTGAAAACCAATTAAACTCAAGAACATAACGAACACAAATAAGATAGTTTAGAATATAGTGTCAACCTTAACCATCTATCCTTTTTATTCAAGGGAGCTCATGGTTTAGCATATGGTATCTATCTTAACCATACTTAGATAATTAATCTAACTCATAATATTGGTGATCAAGCAATAAAATGAATCAAATCATTATAAACAATATAATGAATAAAATAAGATCATATAACCATATATAACCAACAATCCACATAAAAAAGAGTATAAAAAAGGGTTACATTTTCACACGAGAAAGAGGGATTTAGTTCATAATATAAATGAAAATAACTCAGTTAGACAAGATCATTAATATAAAGAATATTCTCTCTTCGTCCTCTTGCTTACTTACAATCTCCTTTCTTTTCCACAAGAAACTTCAAAGATTTGCCCCTCAGAAACCTCAGAAAGAACCCTCGTGGAAAAGATGCTTGTAAAACCCTATCTCATTACCTTAAAAAACCCCCCAATCAAGCTAGCAGAAAATTTGCTGAAATTAAGGATCAGCACCAGCTTGCTGGTTGCACGAGGTGGTTATAATGAACAATGGCGCCGATGATGCCAGGTGGATGCCGGCGATGCCAAGTGGGTTTTGCTCTTGTAAGGTGATTATTCAACTCCTTTGTAGTTTCCTTCTTTTCTATCTTTGAGCTTCATCTTTTCCTTTCATTTTCTCTTCTTTTCCATCTTCCAAACACCTAGAAAATCTAACAAATAAATATGAAATGCATCTAAAAGTTACAAGGATTCACAAATAACTAAGCTTAAATATATATAATGTAAGTAAATTAAATTCACTTATCAATGACATATTGAGTATGCCAAACGGATCACTAGAGTTGATTATCTAGCCTACTCTTATACCACTTATTGGGTCCTACAGGATGACTTAACCCAAGAGGGGAAGGGTGAATTGGATTTATAAAAATTTCTTATACAACCCCATAAGATAATTATCCTCTATTTGTGTTTGTGTTATGTAATATGAAATGATAAAGCAGTAAGGTGTAGGAAAAGTAAAATAATCATCAACAACACAAACAACATGATTTTTATAGTGGTTCAGATAACCTCCCTACTCCACTCTTTTGATGATCTCATGTGCTATGCAATTATAAAATATGTGATAAAATAGTGAAGTGTGAGGAAAGTAACATATTCAAGTACACACACAAGCAACACAATTTTTATAGTGGTTTGGGCAACCTCCCTACTCCACACTTCCAAGAGCACACACCTTGTGGATTGGGTTCTATTATATCTCATATAATGGAATACATTCTAGTTTTCCTGAGCTAATGAAAAACTCACTAGTTTCAAAAGTCACTAGCAAACTTGATGGTTTTCTAGCACTCACCACCAACTCATAATTTGGATTTTTGAGCTCACTAGAAACTAAATGGTTTTGAAAATACCAGCAAACTTGCTAGTTTTCCCGAATCTCACTAAAAACTCATACAATGTGGTTTTCCAAAGGTCACCATAAACTCACTAGTTTCAAAGATTACCAATAAACTTGATAGTTTTCTCGAAGCTCACCAATAACCCATGCAATGTGGTTTTCTTGAGTTGACTACAAATTCTCTGGTTTTCAAGTTAACTAGAAACCTTATAAACTTTTACATAGTATTTCATTGAAGCACCGAGGAAGTCTTGATCTATAATAGCTCCTTACAATACAAAATATTTTCTTATTATGTGATGAAGAAAATGGTCTTTAAGATTTTGAAAGTTGAAGCTCTTGAATGAATATTGGAAGGTTTAAGCTTTTGGCCATGGGTGAAAAGATTTATAGAAGATTTAAGCTCTTTTTGAAGATATTCTTTCAACCCATTGTCCTTCTTCTTCTAATTTTCCCAACTCATCTCCTCAATTATCTCTTAAAAAATTCGATTGTTGGAGAGGAATTAGTTGCATTGGATACATGAATGAGAGCAACATTGAATATAGAAGACCATTGTGATTTCTTCCGTTAGAGTGCATTGCTTCCATTTTGTCTCGAGTTGCTGCAACATCATTCTTTGATAGAGAGGAGTATAAGATGTCTGAGAAATTTCTCTTCCATTGGATTGCATAACCTTTGATTAGTTCTATATTCTTGGAAAGTCTACAACCTCATTCTTGTCAGTGAAGAGAGAATCAACCTGTTGTGAAAAATGTTCTTCTCATGATTTCACTTGTCATAACTGGAAACTCTGCATCGCCATTTATTACTAGACATAGTGATTGAATGATTCTGCTCACCGAAAGCATGAGCATAGATGCTATTTTGATGCTTCGGATTAATTGCTAATCATGTAATGATTGACATAGAATACGGGCATGACTTTCAATTGTATGCATTTGTCCAAAATTAATCTTGGATAAATTCTCTCATTAGTTTATGCTCATTGGATAAAGTTTCTTCTCTTTTGTATTTGTCCAAAATCAATATTGGATAGCTGATTGAATAGTTACTTTTTTCCAAGTTAGTTTCGGACAAACTTTCTTTAGCCATTCTTGATCAGTCAAAGTTTCTTCGCTTTGTTTTGTCTGAGACTTGTATTTTTTTCTGCTCTTATTAGAGTCTTTATCATAGGTCTTTGGATGAAGTTGTTTTATTTTGCTTTGTCCTATGAGATGGTTTAATTTATAATTTCTCATGTATAGTGTGCAATGTAAGGGTTGGTCCCACAGAGAACGGTCAAATCGACTTAATTAATTTTAGTTACTGAACTATCCTACCCATAAAAAGAATATATTTATAACTAAATAGACATGGAATAGTGCTTGGTATAATTTCAAAATTTTAAAAACTTAATAGAATGCAAGTAAATCAATGACTAAAACTAATGTTGGGAGATTACCAAGATGCAAAGGTTTAGGCATCCGATTTCACCACTAGTTGATACCCCTTTGCTAGTGAATGTTGGATTCAATACCTCACTTGGGTTTGTTCTTTCAAAAGTAAGATTATTACCATTAGGTATGTGGGTTTAAATTAAGTGTTTTCACTCATTCCAATTACCTATGGTGTACAGCATAATTGAGGTGAAAACCCTTTAAGCTCAAGCACATAAGAACCAAAATGGTATGGTTTAGCATATGGTGTCTACCTAAACCATCTATCCTTTTCTTTCAAGGGAGCTCATAGTTTAGCATATGGTGTCTACCTTAACCATACTTGGATAATTAATCCGACTCATAATATTGGTGATCAAGCAATCAAAATAAATTAAATAATTAAAAACAACATAATGAATGAAATAAGATCATATAAATAATAATATCAAATAATCCACATGACAAAGAGTATAAATAAAAGGGTTATATCTTCACCTTAGACAAAGAGATTTAGTTCATAAGAAAAACCAAAACAACTACTCCCTTTAACGGGATCATCATAGCGAAGAACATGCTTTCTTCTTCTTGCTTACTTCCAATCTCCTTCTCTTCTCCATAAGAAAACTCTAAGAATTCACCCTCAGAATACCCATAAAAAACTGTCTAAACAGAAGTGGAAGGAACCCTCAAAAACCCTAACTTTTCTACTTAAAAACCTATCCTATGCACTTAGCACAAAATATGCAAAAATTATGTGCACGCCACTAGCATTGGCGGCCCCAGGTGTGGGTTGGTAGCACTGGGTAGATGTCTCCTCTATAGCTTGATTTTTAGCTCCTTTGCATCAGTCTTCTTTTCCATCTTTTGAGATTCTACTTTTCCTTCCATTTTCTCTTCTTTTCCATCTTCTAGACACCTAGAAAATCTACAAATAATTATGAAATTCTTCTAAAAGAAATGAGGATTTGCAAATAATTAACCTTAAACATACATAATGTAAGTGAATGAAATTCACTCATCAAATAGCCCCAAACTTACTTATTTGCTCATCCTCGAGCAAAATAGAAATACAAAAACATAAAGGACATAACTATAACATAGTAACAACACACAAACTCACAAAAGACACAATGAACATTGATTTCACTCTTTAATCAAAAACCTCCATAAAATAAGCATAATTAAGAGGAAACTATCAAGATATCACATATATCTTTTAATTTTTAACCTAGGTTCCATGTGCATGTGCAAAAATTATAGCCATTTCAATCTACATCTTTTCACACTTACGTTCATTCAATCAACTGAGTATTACATATTTAATGTAACCTCGAGAATTTACAAATTAAACTAAAGAGACTACTTTTAGATGAGCATTTGATATTTTTGTGGGCACTATTACTATCACATTCTTTGTATATTATTATTATTATTATTATTATTTATTTTTGAATATGATCCCCCCTATTACTTGGGTTGCATTACTGTCACAACCCCAAACTTGTTTTCTTTCTGATTCATAGAGATGTGATTTTACCAATTACTTGGGCTATATTACTATCACAACCCCAAACTTGTTTTCTTTCTTGTTCATAGAGATGTGATCCCCCCAATAAACAATGAGTTTTTACTCTTTTTTTTTTATCTCATCTAATGCTTGTCTCAACATAGTTACAATGCATTCTAGAATTCAACTTGAACAATGCATACTTAGTCTCCTAAATTCATGCTAAGCATTCAAAGATTTCAAAAGAAATGGCTAAGTCAATGTAATTAATGTGTATAAGGAATCTATAGAAAATGATCAAGTCAAGTATTACAGACAATAATGATTTCTATCATTTTCAACTTAATTATTACAAAATTTTACATATATGTCATTGGTTTTATATGATGACCCTGATCAATGTTCAAAACACATGATTCAATCAAATAAAAGACTCAACATATAGATTTAAACATAATACATAAAATATCCAAACTAGACAAATCAACTAAACATAGAACACACAAACTAGACAAACTATAACAACCCCTAAACTAAGATAAATACATCTATAAACAAAATGCTAATACCCCCAAACTTGAACATAACATTGTTCTCAATGTAAAATAAAATAATAAAAAACAAGGACTTTCCTGAAATAGGTGGATCAATCGTCTGATCTTTCACCTTTCGCATAACTCAAATCTTCTTCTGGTACATTAGGAAGTGTTGGTGGAGTTGGGAAGACAATGGTGCTATCGCCTAGTGATATGTTGCAACTCTGGCACATGGCGGTTAGAGCATTGTTGTGGTCCACCATATATTTGTACATTTTTTGTCAGTCCTTCATCATTTGCCTCATATAAAATTGAACTCCCACTAGGCGTGTTTGGAGATCAGCAAGAGAAGGTGCTTTAAAGAAGACTCTCTCATGGATCTCTACTGAGGATAGCTTAGGGGTGAAGGTGAAGGATCAACTCTTGCACTTCTAGAAGTCTTCTCAAATGTTTTCATGACTATATCATTGATTATCGAAAGAGGTTGTTGAAGTTCCTCTTTAGCAATGGTAGGAACTCTCGCCATGAGACACAACCGATAGATGATTGAAGGGTGTCCCAGTCCACTTGAGAGCCTCCCTATCACACACTATCAAGAATATGTGCTTACACCCTAGAAAATGGTCTCTTTCTTCACTAATGCATGTCAACAAACATGTAACATGCATATTGAAATTTCTTAATGGATGCCTTGATAGGATCTCCAATTCAACTTCAATATATACCCACTCCTCTCAAATACAAACTTGCAGCATTCGCCAAACAAATATCACACACAACCTACCTCAAGCAATTCATCAAACACTTGATGTGCACAAAGTTAAGAAAGCACCCTGTTTGACCGCGAAATCGGGCTCAAGAAATGATGAGGAAGAAATAAATGCAAATGGAATGACATGACCGGAATTGGTCACCTTTGGAAAATACCAAAGGATTTTTCCATTATTATTGATTTTCCTCAATCGTTTACATTTGCTGTATACATCAGAAAAATTGTGTGTTCACATCCCAGACCACAAGTGGTCCTAATTACATCTCCAC